>VJMY01000066.1:0-183312 GCA_009869795.1 Neelides sp. FZ-2019 | reverse complement strand
ATATTATAATAGGTATGCAATGAAAATTTTTTCTCATACCTTAGGTCTCATTTTAGCTTTTAAAATTTTCCTAGGGCCCTCGGGAGCTTGGGATTTAATTTTAACTTTTACATTTAACAACTTTTGGTACACTGTTTTAATTGAGTTATACAACTATTTAATTTAAAAATTTTCTTGGGCTTTTGGCCATTATAATTTTTCGACATTTTAATTTTAAAAAATTTTCGCACATGTACTTTTTGGACTTAAATCAAATATTAAACTGGAAAAATTATCTTAAGCCTTCGTGTAATGGTATGGCCTTCGAAATGATATTTAAAAAATTAGCTCCGTCCAGAGTTTGGGCTGGCTACACCGCTGCTCCACATCCTTAAAAGACTCGCTCATAAATTAAACCACGAATTTACAGCAATGGCATATAATAAAATAATGGGGGTTTCATGCGGCTTATAACGTGCATTCTCATATAATGTAGTGAAAAGAGGAAATGGAAAGTTGATCTTGATTTAAAGTTTGAATCCGATTCAAGAGAATATTGTTTCTTTCTCTTCGTGATGGAATTTGTGATCTGAATTTAGATTAATTTTGAAAGTGAGAAAAAAATGAAATCGAGAAGAAAAAATTCGCCAGCTTGAGTCCTGAACACCTTCATGCATTTTACATAAGAAAGAGAATATTATTACCATTTAAAATGATATGGTATATGAGGCTTTTGGTATTTAATATGAAAGGATAGCACAATAATGCTCTTATTGACAATGAAATAAATGAACAAAGAAAGGAACTTGAGGATTTTCTCTTTGAGGAGAGCTTCCTAATAAGGCGGATTCCTTGTGAATTTCGATTTCAATTATATAAGATTATTCAAGGGAGTTAAGTAGAGTTGAAGTTGGGTTGGGATGAAAGGAGTGTTGCTCATTTGGCCGAGATTTAAGTCGAAGCTGAAGTGCTCTTACGGCGGATGAGCTCGAAGGGTCCATTAGGAGCTAAAGGCTTCTTTTTCTTCGTTTCTCCCTACTTGTGGATATTAGGGATTCAGGAGTGTCTTGAGCAATGTGCTTCCCTATCAACGGCCCCTGTCTTTCAAAGACGCTAACAAAGAGAAGACATCTCAAAGAAACACACGTGGAGGCTTTGATCATTTCGCCCAAATCCCCCCTCCCACCAACACATACGGAATCAGAGTTCGTGCTCTGATTTTCACATGAAGGGAAAAATCCTCCACGCCCGTCGTCAACATACACAAGTGCGTATATACAGAAACAAATTCGGGAGAAGAAGAACATGAAAATATTTATATTCCCTTCTAACTGAACCGTTGTTGTCTCTCACTGAATGTCCATTTCTCGGTTCTGTAAAGGAAAATATGATAGTCAGAATAAGACCATCTGCCTCTCAACTCCCTATATACATTATATACTTTAGCTTGCTCCTTTACTCTCCGTAAACACGAGGCCATTCGGATGCTAATTTTTTCCATTTCTCGCACAATCGGAGAATCTAATAAGAGGACTTGTAATTCTCCTGTCATTTTTATTAAATAACTCCGTTATTTATTCCTTCAATTACTCTTAACTCGGCCCTCCTGCCTCTGCCTCCGCTCGGCAGTGGTGGTACGAGAGGGGAGGAACTTCCTCAATGGTAAGTTCCATATGGGGAGATGCGGGCCTTTCTCTTCCCCTTCCTTTCCCCGTATCTTTACCTTCAGTTCTTTTGAGGGAGTGTCACGCGGTCGGTGAAAAATGTTCAGACTCGGAGAAGTGAACCAAGAGACCAAGACAAAGGACTCTTACCCTTACAAAAGTTAAAACGGAATGTAGGAAAGAATCTCAAATCACAAATGAGAATAAAGCAATAAATCTCTCCAGAGAAAAATTCTTTATAAAATATGTTTTCTTTGTATTTGTGAACTTATGAATATTTGTCAGGCTGAAGGAAGCACATTAATCATTCTATATTAATGATTTTTTAAATACTTGAACTTGATAATTTTAAGTGTTGTAATGAGCTACTATTAGTACTAAATTGTATTTCAATATTTCTTGCTTTATATTTTATCTAAAAAGTATAATAATGGGTAACAATTTTTCTTGGACCATTTAGCATTATTAAATGTGCGTGTTTTGGTTAAATGATTACTTTCGTATAAAGAGAAATTAGAAAATTATATTGAGTTGAATTTCAACAAGGGTTTCTTCTGGAAAATATTGGTAAAGTTTTGTTTTTATACTCACTTATTTCCGGCCACTCATTTTACCCGATAAAGCATATGCCAACCAAGCTTGCTCTTATCACTTTCGCCTCAAAAACTTTTACGCATTTTCCTATATCTTTCCTTTCAATCTCAGAAAATGTTAAGTGAACTTAAAAGAGTAAAAGCAACAAAGTTTAAAAACCCATTTTTGCTGCACATTCAAAGCCGTGGTGTTCAATAAACTTGTTAATAATAAGGGGAGGAAGGATAAAAAAGAAATTAAATTAGACATTAATAGAATAATTAATTCAAGAGTTTACACTCGAGTATTAATGATAGCGTAATGGAGGGAATTTGAGAGGTTTTTAATATTCCCTCCCACCATCAAACGCTCAAAAAAGAAAGCCAAGGGAAAAAGAAAGAAAAGGCGAATTCTTGAGTTTTTTCCTCATTTTGAGAGTCGAGTCACATCAGGAGAGGATGACGCTAATTACCCGCCCGCTCTCGATTCACAAGAGGAGATGATGAGAAAGATGTTCGCCTTTAATTCCCTCCAATTTCTTTCTCCTTTACCTAATGAACCTTCCCCGGCTCGTCTCGAATGGCTCAATCCTTTTGGCTTTCTCCCCACGTCCATTTTTTCACCAAAATATTTTCGTTTGTCTCGGATGAACCAACAAGACTTGTTTTTATGCAGTAATCGTAAAAGGTTTATTACTTCAGATTAATTTCACTTACTTTGAATTGTTCACGAGGGGAGTTTCTGAATCGGAGAAAAACCACTCAATTTCTCCAGACCGGAAGCGGCAATCAAAGGAAGCAATTCCGCCGTTTTCAATTATTCTATCTGCCGGAATATTGATGATTTTCAACCCTTTTCCACCTTTAAAAGTATGAAATAAACTCATTTTAAGACCCTGTAAAATTTTAGTGTAAAGCTTAAGTTATGGACCATCATAATCCATATTTGAGCAATAAAGTTTTGCCAACTAAAATATTTTCTATTTGAAATTAAACATGTTTGTAGACTTTCTAGTCAAAATAAAGTTAAACTTATTTGTTTAAAAGGTTTGTGAATGAGATATGAAGTTTATTAACGACTTTATTTAAAAATCAAATCCCTTATTGCGTCTCCATTGTATAAAAGTTAATTGAAATGCTAACCTGGGAGCGTCAGTTGAAAAAATGATTTTGACTCAGCTACTCCGACGTCGTTTTTTGCCCTGCAGGAATAAGATCCAACGTCTTCACTGGTAATGTTATTCACTTGCAATTTTTCTTTATAGAAAGAAACTCGGTTGGATTTAGTGATAAGAATTCCATTTCTGAAAATGAATAGAATGTTAATTTAAAATTTTCAAGTTGAAATTAAAATTCTGGTATCAAAATGAACATTAAAATATATTTAAATTGAGTTTAATTTATTAATTTGTTCATTACTTGAACCACTCATATGAGATTTCATCAGATCCTTTCGTTTGACACTTTAAAATGAAAATTCCACCTCTTCGGATACTTGAAGCATCGTCTGGAACTGATAGTTGAATTGTGGCCTCAGGTTTTAACCCTAATAATTAATAATTTTATTATATAAGTCTTTTGTTTATTAATGAAAATAGCGTTAAATATGATAATTTCTTAATATATTAAATATGGCACTTGAATTGTAAATATAATATATGTAAAAGTTTAAACAATAAATTAGCATGTTAATGCGCTTTAAGAAATTTTTTTAGGATTTTTAGGATTATGGAAGTTGTAACTTTCAAATGCTTATTTGATCATTTTATGATTAAAAACCCATGATTTTAACGATAGGATGAAATGCGAATTTGTGAGATATTTGTGAGATGCGAAGATTAAAGGGAAAGTGCGTAAAGGAGCCGCGAAGAAATCCGGAGGAAGAAGCCGAAGAAAAAAGACGGAGGGTCCGAAAGAAATGCATGAGAAAAGAAGCTTCCCGGTTATGTGAAGATTAGTGGGAAAGATGCGAACGTCAGATCAGATCGGATATTCAAATTCAGCTCGACTTTAAGGACGCGGTCGGAATTTGAAGTGGGTCTTCTTTTCTCCCCTCGAATTCGGGAGATCCACGGAGACTCCATTACTATATTATGATCAAATAACTTATCCGCTTTCTTCTTTCCTCCACAATTGACTATTTGAGAAAACTCGTTACTTTTTATTGCATATGAATTTATACTTTGTCTCCGCTCAAAAACTGATCTCTTTCTCTTTTATATCATCGCCTCTCAAATTCCAATACTTCAAACACACTCTCATGCTTATTCCCCCCCTCATGCAATACTCTCTTGAAGATTATTGTTAAAAAGTTTAATATCCATTCGTAAATATTTTAAAACACTTATATTAAATAATAACTTTAATTCTTTGGATAAAAAAGATTTTTCAACTTTTATCTATATATATACTAATTAGGCAACTCAATTATATATATTTTTAAGAATTATTAAGACATCTTTTTTATCAAAAGGATAAATGAGTTTAGCAAGTCGAATGAAGTGGATGTTTTCTTAAAACTGCATAATGCATAATGTTTGCATCTTTCCAACTCTTGAGCTGAGACTCCTAATTGAACTTGGAAGAAAGAAAATAAATTGTAGAATTAGGCTTCAGGGTCTACAGAGAGAAGGAAATTAATCTCGGCGAAGAGGCTAGTGAAAAGATGATGTAGATTGATGTTTTCTCGCTTTGGAAGGGGTGAAGACTGAGAAGCGTCGAAGTCGAAGAAGTGAGACTTGTTCCTCGTGTGAATAAATTCAAGACTTCCTTATTCCACTCCTCACGTTCTCCCCTTTTGTGTACTTTTCGTATTTTCTCCTCTGATAATATTTAGAGTTTGTGTAGGGGCCCATCTGCGTGTGGTTTCGACTTCACTTGGCCAAGAACTCTCCTCAGGTCTCTCCCGTATTTATTTTCTCTCCTCGTCTCTCTCTGGTTGTAAATGTACCTTAGTATTTATTACAAGGAGGAGGGTCATATGCAGTCCATCTCCATTCCTCCACTGTTTGCTTTGTTCCTCTCCAATTGCTTTTTAATTATCTCTCCCCCTCGTAAAAAGGATCCAGTCTTCCCTGACTCGCTTTGCTTAAGCTAACAAACTCAGTTCACACGAATCATCGTGTCAGATTACATTACTAGACAGTTCCATAAGCCGACAAGTCCCGGTCCTAATAAATTGAATTGTCAGGGCGTAAGTGGGCCATTTTAAAGATCTCATCGAAATCAAACAGATGTCAGGGAATTATTAGTTGTGTAAACATGGGTTTATTTATTTAAACACTATGTAAACGACGGTGCTAACCCAAGAAAGCATATATGCTTCATATGTGTATGGTTTATGGTCCAAGCACTTGTATTGCTTGGATGGGCAAGTACTTATACGGGTATTTATAGTGGAGGAGAAAAGGATGATTTAAATGATCCCAATGAACCCTCATGAATAGGGAAGATGCGGAAGACTGCGTGTACGCTGGCCAATGCATATAGGGCTGTAATAATCTCGTGAACCAAGCCGAGACATTCCGTTCGAGTGGGGAGGAAGTTGGGGATTCTCGCGAGTTTTCGAGGGATGATGAGGATGAGCTGAGGGGATTCCAAAGCCCGCATTTGGGTCCGGGAAGGTAGCCGAGGATGATGACTCCGACCATGTGAGAATCTCGGAAGGGGAGCTCCGGACGGTGTCTCGTAAGCCAAAATAGCATAAATACAACGACGGCACGTGGTAATGTCCCTATTGATGCCTTACACTCTCATACCCTCCCCTGCCAAACTCACAAATAATCAGACAAACTTTCATTCATTACTCTTTACACTTTCCCTTAGATCCCCTTTCCCTGGTTGTTTCCTCATTGCTCTAATTGGTTTTACTGCTTTTTTTTAGCATAATTGAATTACAGGATTATCTATTATCTATTATGCAAATTGGGATTAATCAATTGATTGCTTAATCAAATAGAAAAGTTTTCTACGACACTAAATACAATAATTGGAATTCGTGACCATGTAGAGAAATGTATAAAGTTATTTTTAAAGGGAGAAAGCATAATGGAATTAGGAAATTGAGGCGTTTTCACACGAAAGAATTCCTGTCAAACAATTTAAACGGTTTATGCATGAAATGCGAATGGAGCCGGAGGGATCCGAATCGGTTTAGTGCCCACAATATAATACAGGAAAGAATTCTGGCTCATACGGTCTAGTAATGGAACCCACAGGAGACTTTGTTTTTCGACTCATGGTGAAGAATGCGGAGACAGATGAGATGATGGGGAATCCTCTGATAGTGTCACAATATCTCCTCTTTGCCAAATGTGCTCGTGGACCAATTACGGAATCTCCCCCACCTCCTCCAGGACCAGATAGGGAGAAACTTATTCCTACTCAAGCAGAAACATCCTTTCGAGAATATCCCTAAGCCCTTATGTCTATCGCCTTATTCCATTTACGACTCCGATTCCAAGATTCACGTTCGTTTTCAGTTCCACCAACGACAAATTCAAGAAATTGGAAGATTGTAACATTTAAATTTTATCACCAACTATGCTAGTTGGCAAATATTACAGCCGTTCTTTCTAACAAATCCGTATTTGCCGGATTGCAATAAATTCCATATTTTTCGATTGTTATTGAAGTGTCATTTTGATTTTTGTTCTAGAATTTGCTTTGTAAAAATATGATAAGGGTTATTAAACCCAAATTATGGACGTTATTTTAAAAGATTAAGGAACAAATAACATGAAAATAAAATCCGATCCTAATCCTTAATATCCAGAATTTGAGAGATAGGCTCTAAATAGGCTTCAATGCAATAATGATGTTCAATTTACTGAGCTTAAGTTTGAGATAATCCAATGTGTTCTTAAAGCTTCATAACCTCATGTTTGATCCCAAAAGTCAGAGGTTCTTTTTGGGTTCTAAGTTTTGTTTATGGAAGGAGTGGGAGGCTAATCCAAAAAGCTGAAGATACTTTCAATCCTCCTGATCAAGATCCGCTTTGGAATAGTAATGCAGGAGAACATGACCAGATTACCCACATATCTCTCGCGGAATTGATAAAAACGAGTGGTGTGGGAATGAGGAGAGGTGATTAAACGAGCCGCGAAAGCCGGACGAGATAACTTTGTTTCTCTTGAGCCAATAAGTAAATCCCTCTCTAAATGTTCAGGCTGACAGGTAGCCATGAGTTATGAGCTTAATCTGCTACCAGAGTGTCATAAAACTCCTGATACGCTACAAGCGACGATGCGAGTAATTAGAATGGATACTCACACTCTCCACCACCCATCCCTGGGCTATTCCTCATCTAATAAGCAGCAATAACTCCTTATTCGGTTCCGGAACATTATTAAATAATAAAAAATGAAATATATGGGTATTCGGTGTGTGAATGGAAAGTCAAAGCAAGAAAACTATAAATGTAAACACAGATGTAAAACACAGAGGGAGATTTTCCAAGAAGTGCAATATAAAGTTCATTAGAATAATGGAATACTGGAAGAGCAGGGGGAGAATGGTCATTAAGATTGTAAAGGGAATTAGGAGTCCAGAGCAGGGAAAAATAAGAGTTATTGAATGATTCTGGTTGGGTGTGTTGGGCCCACAAGGGATGAACTCACAGATGATGTTGAGGGCGATGGGGTTGCTCTCCAGGGTGAATCCGCTCGTTTGGTTCTTCGCGACGCAGGAAAAGTTTCCATCGTCGACCCCATGAAGAGTATAGGCGAAGTGAAGGTTCCGCCCGACCTCATGTCTCCGATTGCTCCCCTTCACAGCTTTCCCGTCCATCGTCCAACTGTATTCGACCCATCGCTCGTCGGAAACGGAGCATTCGAGGAGAAGCGCCTCCCTTTCAAAGACTCGCAGTCCGCTCTCCCTCGGCTTCACAAAATGAAAGTTCTCTCCTTCGAGTGACCAGACACCTGGACCCAAAACATTACAAATTATTTGTATAACCAAGATATACATTACTTGTAAGCAAAATAAATGTTGGTATAGTCTTTATACACGTTAAGTTATTACATGGTTCGTCCTCTAGACGTGTATCAGATTTTCAGATTTCAATTCTAATAGATCACATAAAGTTAAGTAAACGAAAAGCACAGATTGTATTTGTCATTTATCTACCTATTTGTACAAGTAGAGATATACTAGATTTCATGAACTTAATGTTCTCTGTTTGGGTTTTAGTGTTTGTGAAAAATGAATTTTTTCATTAAGTACAGATACCTACAATAGTTGATTTTAATTTATTCAATAATTTCATCATAATAACTTTAATAAACATAATATTAATTTGAAACCCTTTGAGTCGCCGCCTTTTAAAAATAATAATGTATAAATATTAATACATATCGGGGCAAATAAATATAGATACAGACTTCACGCAGCAAACAATCTTTGGAGTATAATGGGACACACATGGTTTGAATCGTTGAAATGAGTAATAAGTGGAAGTTCTTGTACATGGAGTTTAATGAGTCCATTGATCGTATTCATTAAGGGGGAATTTTATGATCGAGTCAGATTGAAGCGGGAAGAGGAGGTAAATAAATAGGCCCCTTCACATCCCAAACTCTGAGGGGAAAGAAGACGAGATAAGTGAAAAGAGGCAATAAAAGCCTGAGTCTAGATTAGAGCCTAGCCTTTCAATTTTTATTATCAATATATTATGGACTCTGGAGGAGGAGAGATATACAGAGTGGAGAACATTAAAGGTCCCTCCTTCACTCCCACGGACTTAGAGGAACAACGAGGGATAAATTTTACTACCGGGTGACTCATGGACTAATATGTCGGAGGAAAATCGAGTTCTCCAGCCTCCACCAAGACAATGGGCATCATTATCATAAAGCAATCTCCTCTAATGTTATCTTACCCTGAAGAAAATCAACCTCCACATTCGTAAACTCCGAGGTTTTCTATGGGACTCGATGACTCTTCTGATGTGAACAAGAGGGGAAAGGAGCTTTATGAACCAAAGAACTGTGAAATAATTCGAACCTGAAAAGATGAGTTGGAAAATAGTTGGTGCGTTGAGGAGGGGTTTGGATTAATAATTCCATGCCCTACTCACACAGGGTAAGTTTTCGTTCCGGGAACGGAGGGGTGCAGGGCCGTTTATGGGGAAATCGATGCTCCTTGTCCCCAACTCTCCGCTCAGGAGGGGAACGAAACTCATGAAAATACATAGGAAAATGAATCTACTTGATTTCTTTCATTAGCTAACGTGTCACTTTCCTCTTCTTCACTTCCCCTTTAACCTTTGAATACATGGATTCTTGACTTTGACACTTTCACTAGCGTCTGTCAAGATATGACAAGACGGAGATTTCATTACTCATCTTTTAAATTTTTCTGGAATATTATGTATTAGCTTTCTATATATTTCTATATATTTGCTCAAAGGATAAGCCCGATCAATTACAAATTGCAACTACTTTGTTCTTTAAGGTTCTTTCTTTGTATTTACTTACACTAACACTATTTGAATTACATTTGCTTAAATATTTTAGCCTTATCAGTTCAGCATTGAACAGTGAACTTTCAATTTTATTACAGTAAAATAATGAAGGTGTAGATACATCTTACATAACATTAAATTAATAGTTTATAACAATGTTTGAATATCAATTTAACTACAATAAATACACTAATAATTTAACTATATTTTCATTTGGTTATTTATATGAGTGAATAATGTTATATATTTAACTTACATGAAAAGATGTTCAATATTGCTGCAGAAGCAAGTATAGATCCAACAAAATGAAACATTCTTCTTCGTCTTTGATGATGAACACAGTTGTTTATGTTGAGTTTGAATAAATTTGTTTACAAATTTCAATTAGGGGAAAATTAGAGCGGAAGGAAATATGAGGGTTATGTTGTGGGTATGGAACTTTTGCTCCATTTTGGCTCAAGGAACGCGTATAAAAAGATATGTGTTTGAATAAATTAACTTTGTGAAGTTTTCAGTTAGTGTGTGTATATGGAGTGTGTGACAGAACAGAAGCGTGGAAGGGGAGAATTACACTGTGTGGTCCATTTGGTTCTCTGATGGGGAATGCCGGTGAGTCGAGGAACTCCGGTTGTTGTCAGCCAAAAGGAGGAGAAACTCCACCCGATCGAGTTGACTCAGTTCGCCCTGTTGTTCCGAGGGTTGGAAAACTTCGTCCTTTCACTCACCCTAATGGGACAAACACGCGACCCGGTTTTTCATCCCCTCAAAAACCTTTTCCTTCACATATCTTTCCTAAACTAATCCCCATATGCAAAATTTTTCCTAGTATTTCCTCAACCTTAAATGCCTTTGAAGTCAATTTTTAATTAAATAATTAATTAAATAATTAAAATTATAAGTGAATGATATTAGATGGATTAATGCAGATTGGTGTGTATCATAAGTCTTTTATAATAAGTTGTTTAGTATTATGTTGACGATTTAATTGGGCAATAATAAATATTTTATGCTCTTGAATATAAAATAAAAAGAATTCAATTTTCATTTTTAAATGCTTCATAATATTTATTTACTTAAGATATTCCTTCATTACACCAATGAAAGGTAATTTGGTCCCGCTACATAACATTGCACCATTTTTATTTAACATTAAATTTGCTTTTATTACCTTTATTACTCTATTAGCTTTATATTCATTTCCATTAATATAACTCGTTCTGCTTAAATAGCCTTTTCTACATTCTAGCTTTACAAGAGTATTTTATTGATAAACATTGATAAGAGTAAGATAGTCGTTGCAATTCTTGGTGATATACGATCCTCGTATTGAATTCTGTTTTACCTAATTATTGTTAGAATAAATTAAACGTCACCTCCTACTTGTATTCATGTCATTTTTTCAACTACTTGTCAGAAGATTAAATTTTCAATTGGCATCAATTGATATCTTATACATGACATTTAAAGCAATTGATGAAGATTGCCAATTTATTGGCGGCTATTTTCTAACAAGAGATTGTATTGTTATTCCGGAATCTATGAGCAAATTGATTTTTGGAGTTTAATTTATCATTATGAGATATTTTATTATCATTACAATGTCGTGTCAATTTACAGGAAAACATTTAACAAGGACAATCTTTTGGCACATTAAAATAAAATCTTTTTAGTATTCTCTCGTCACTATTATTTGTTTTTCTTAAGGTACGATTTTGAAGCACAATATTATTTGATTCATTGACCCTTTGGTCTTGTTATATATTAATCCACTTGTATCGCTACTTTATTTGATCTGTGAAATTATGTTTACATAATTATATTATTTAAACAAAGCTGTTAAAAATTATTTTCAAGTTTTAAAGAGCAAATTACTAAATAACATCATTATTTCATTAATTATTTGAATTGTAAAAGCGAATTTCTATATTGGTGTCTTAGTGGGTAAGATGATGAGTTGTTTGTCATGTCTCATAAATATATTATGAGAGCAAAGTTGGTCCCTTCTGTTTCACTTTGGCAAGAATGTAATTTTCGTTTAAGGATTGTCATTATCAGGAATTAACTTTTTAACAATAATTTTTATATAGGTAAGTATTGTTAAGAAATTGGCAAAAAGACGAATACAAAAAGCTATTCATTAATTTAGCTAAACTTTGATATTTGAGAAGATACATTGTATAGGCGATTAGGCAATGCTAGAATATTTATAATATAAAGCAGGTGGTTCATAAAATATTTAATCTACTTATTAATTTACTATTTACTATTTGGGTAAAAACTAAACTAAAAAAATGAAAATCCATTTTACAATAATTGATCGATTTAATACTATGTAGTGTTAGGTTAGGCTATGAATTAAAGTATTTGGAGAAAATGGATTCTCTAATCACTTTATACTAATAACGTTTAATACTAATAATCATTAAAAATAATCACGCACTTAATAATCACCACCTGGATTTAAAAAATATAACTACCAAAATAAGTATTTACTACCAATTTAAAAGAGAGACTATTGTTGAAAACTAATGCATGCATTGAAGATATAATGCACTAAAAGTTATAGAATACTTATTAAGTAATTTTAAGTAAATATATGGTATATATTTTATTAATGCATTAACCCTGCTACTTAAATTGTGGGTAATAAACTCTCGTGTGTTTGTTTCACGAAAACAATATGTAAAAGGAGGAAACTATAAAATTGTTTAAAATAAATTTGCAATATTTCGATAAAAATTCGCTACTTTGTTCGGCACAAAGTTAGGAATTCTTCTCTTGTCTTCGGATCTTCGCGGAATTCTCCGAGCATGCAACTTGTGAGAGTTTTGCTATTAATCTTTTGAACGCCTCGCATTACCATACACATGTGCCTAGATTTAAAAAACATTATCCATGTTATAT
Organism: Neelides sp. FZ-2019; assembly: GCA_009869795.1. Classification (NCBI taxonomy): domain Eukaryota; kingdom Metazoa; phylum Arthropoda; class Collembola; order Neelipleona; family Neelidae; genus Neelides; species Neelides sp. FZ-2019. The sequence continues at coordinate 170,731 of VJMY01000066.1, read as the reverse complement.
TTGAAAATAGTTCATTTTAGAATTTCTTAAAAATTTGAAAAAAATCTTACGAGGCTTCACAAACCACTGCAACTCCCCGAGGCTCTATTGCCTTTAAAACAGCTTCAGCAATTTGCTTTGTCAATCGCTCTTGAACTACGTAATTATCCAAACAAATGTTATTTATTAAGTATATAATTAATATTTTACCATGGGTTAAGTAAAACAATAGAATAATTAATTAATAATATAGGCACAATTTAAAACTTACCTTGAAGTCTCCTGCAGTAAACTTCAACAATCCTAGCGAGTTTGCTGAGACCCAAAACCTTCTTATTCGGAAGATACCCAATGGAAACTTTCCCGTAAAACGGAACCAAATGATGTTCACACATGGAGAACATCTCAATGTCCTTCACAACGACCATCTCATCAGTATCTTCATCAAAAACGGCATTGTTCAAAACCTCTATAATGAACGAACATTTAGTTAGATTCAAGGCATCGAATATTCAATTTTATGCTTTATTGATTACGCCATGTTCCTTCATTCACCAGGAGAAAATCCTCAATAGTTTTTTCATATAGAGAAGCTCTGTAGATGTAGATGTAGATGTATTTATGATAAAATCAGAACTCAACACGGAGAGTATTTGACTACCAAAGGGCTTACTTACTATTCAAGAAAAACTCATTGAAGAATGGAAATTGTGGAAATGTGAACGTGTGAGCGTTGGCCTACATATAAATTTCGGCATATCAAAGTGAAAGCTGGTAGATAAAAGTGTAGGATCTCTGAGTGCACTTGACAAGAAAGTTCCATTAGATTAAGCCGAGTCAAAGTGAGTTCCCTTTCACAGCAACTCGCTCGTGAAAAATTGGAAATAACTATAAGAGTCGAAGCCCCGAGACAGAGCAGACTTTCTTCGTCCATGACCACCCAAATTAACCCACAATGTTCCACCAATGGACTAATGCGTTTTATGCACGTACGTACATTATATTACCTCTCCAACTGCAATTCCATGTGGTTGGCATTGGTAAGTGGTGGTTAAGAAATAAAGGTTTTTATCCTATGACATTTTACGCTATAAAGGATATGGATTTATTATTGCTATTGCTAATTCATAGGTCATTTTTAAGAAAAGTATAGCCATTAGCCAACCGAGTTTAAGGTTCTTTTGAAATATAAAATGCATGATTTGTTGATGTTCTTTAAAATTCTTTTTTCAGTTGAATTCTGAAGTTCTTTAAAATTTATTTTTGTCTTTTTCTGGGAAGTAAGAGTTGAAGTATCTTGTCTGGAATGGTTTAAGTATGTCAAGGTAAGAATGGGGATTTAATTCCCTTTATTTGCGCATTGTGATCTTCGTTGAGTGGGATTCTCAGGGAGGAGACTTATCGATTGATACATTTTTTTCAACTCAAAGTGACCTTTCCATTTCTCCCCTTTGCGCCATCACTCTTCCCAGTTAAGAGCGCCTTCAACAAGTGTAGCTTTTTTATTACCACTTTCTCCAAAGGAGTTCCTCTAGTGTTTATGGCCACACCCTTCCTATTTCGCCACTCAGTGGAAGTAAAAGATCCCCATATCTTTTCAAGAAAAGCTGAGATTGGAAACGAGGAGAAAGAGTCCATATATGGATCTAATGTTAATTCTCTCTCATGATCCCCCCTGACCAACCACAAATTGAAATTGAGAGGGGAATCCCTGGAACAAATTCAATTATGTAGATGAAATCTTCTGGAATTCCTTCCTATTGCTCCTATACAAATTAACTCAACCAATTTAACTTTCTATAATGTTATATTCAATTTCATAGGCAATTCAACTATATTTATTATTATTAAATCTTATTTTATGAGCGAGGATATGTAGTAGTGTACAATTTCTTAGCAATTAACGAAGGAAGAATACTAATAGTAATTAATTTCATGATATTGATTTAACACTTTATATTTAACACAGGTCTGTGTATTTAACGTTTTTTGCATTTGCAATTTTCTTCTGATCTTTTTTGTCAAATGGTTTGTACATAATTAATTGCAATTCATTTAGTTTTGATCTTTGGATATCGATTTGTGTGATGCTTCAATATTTACTTATAACATTATATATATTTTATCGATATTTATTCAAATAGCCTTTTGTAACTTTATCATAATCACGAGAAAGAATCATTGTTTTTAAGCATACAGATATTAATGCCAAATAGCGTAATGAAAAAGAATGGTGACCTTCGATCGTCTGCTCGTATCCCTTTGTGAAGAAGAGTAATGCTTTTGCAGCCCTTTCTGGGGTTTTAAGTAATCCTGACCTTGCGGGATCTTCTCCAAGTCCGCTTAGCATTTCCTTGTAGCAGTTGGCAATTTTTGGAATGAGCTCCTCTCGTGACGGGGGCTTATGATCAAATTCCATATCATGATGGAAGCTGCAATTCTCATGTCCTGTGCGAAAGAAAATTCAAATTTTTTTTTTATAAAACACAACTTACATATTTATTTATTTATAAGAATATTTACTCTATTATCATCATTTAAATGGCTATTTCTCATTTGCATTTAAAAACATTTGTGTTTTACATATTTGAAGAATTCTTATAAACTTTGGTAAGATAGAAAGATCTAAATTATTTTATAATAGATTCTGCGTCTCATTATACATAAGTAATATGATTATTTGATGAGTTGATGAAGCAAGGATGTTTTTGAACGCCATTCATATGTATTGCGACTCTGTTTAATGTTGTTAATATTTAAAAAACAGCTGTCATTTATACGTATGGCAAACTTTTTGTATCCATGTTAAGGTGTATTCCATATAAACGTTATTATGATTTAGCATTCTCTTTGATCAGAATAAAAATAATAGGTTTTATAGATCTAAAATTGAGGAAGGATTCTTCTCTGAACTATATATATTATAATAATATTACACGTATTCATGTTATTCATGAAAATTCATTAGAAATTAGAACTAATAAGAAGAATTTCTGCAATGAAAAATAGATCTCTTACCTATAATGATATTTGTCAACAACATTATATTTAATCCTGTTACGCACTATCATAATAATCCAATCTAACAATAAGTAAAATTGATTTTCTTATTGTAAGATTTGAAATTGTAATCAAAGTAACTGTAAATAAATAAATAATAAATTGTAATTGTAATACATGTAAGTATAGTTAATAGAAGACCAAATGGTTGAACAAAATGACAATAACGAGTGATAAGCAGATAAGAAAAAACAGTTATAAAGTTCAACCTGGAGTAGCCGAAGTTCTGGGCGTTCTGGGCGATTCGGGTGTTTTCTCCCCGTTGGTCTTCTCATAGGAATAGCCATTCCCATTGGATAAACTCTTCTCTGGGATCTTCATGTTTTTGATAATTGCTCGCTTTTTGATTACGTCGATTGACGGCGTCTGAGATCGCATATACCCGTGACCAATATCCCCAGATGACATGCTATCACTCAATGGGCCGAGAACTGGGTGAGTCTCCCTTATCGATTCCCTTCTAATTTCTCCTCCTTGTTTCCACCTCTTCGGAGAAACTCTCTCCTCGTTGAACGTTCTTAGATACCCCCTATCTCTGTCGACGCTTCTCGGATGATGAGTCAAAGAGGGGAGGAAGAGAGTTTAATGTAATCTCAACTGCGCCGCACGTTAGGGGCTTTTACATAAGAGCGAGCTAATTGCGACGAGCTAAACGAGCTAATTGCGACGATTTTTAATTAAGTGTTGGAGAGGAGAAGCAGCTGTGGCTGGCGTCCTTATAGCGTTCCAGCTCCTTGTGCAACTGACTCGATCTTCCAGCCTCGACCCTTCGACTGACAGCCCCATGAGAGCAAGTGCAGAGAGAACTCCGTCTCCTCCACATACAATGTATAAAACATGTCTCACATAGTATATCATTGTAGACTCTGTTGAGCCTAAGCCCTTTATTCTTTAAATCCTTTTTTCATTCATATAAAAGGATTGAATCAAATACCAATCGTCTAAATCTCAAGAAGCTTTTATAAAAAAAGATCTACTTTTTATGGAAAATTAATTATACCCTATAAACACTATCAAGTGGTGCTTTTATTCAATAGTAAAGTATTCATTTTTTGGCGAAAGAAGAACATTCAATTCAAATGTTTATTTTTAATAAAACAAATTATATTAGACTTTGGCATTGGTGCATGAAGAGAGTGCTGAGCGTAAATCCCAAATATAGGAAAACCCAAATATTTAATAAATATAAAATTCACGTGAAATGATGATTTGGTAAAGAGTAAAACAAAATTATCCAACTTTGGGAAAGTTTTTCTAATTAACTTTTTTATATTTATATTTAATGATAATTAATAATACAAAAATAAATAGTTCCATCATTACCTAGTTTTATCTTGACTTACTAGATCACTCAATATATTCGTGGAACTTTCTCCATTACAATGCTATTCCTCATTAAGCCCAAATTCTACGAATATATTGAGTGATCTAGTATACTTAGTACATTCACTACATTCTCTTAATATTTCTAAATTAGATTTAGAGAATGAGCTAATATCGTATTTGAATCATGTTTACTTTAACATCAAGATAATTTATGTTAAAATTAGATACATTCATGAAGCCTGAAGATAAAGATAAAAGTAAGCATTTCAAAGTTTAAGCAATCTTCCCAGATTTATTTAAACATTTTCGAGAAATCAGTGAACTTTCAAACCTCAACTTTTTTACATCGAATTCGCCTCTGGTGCTCTTGATACATTCTCCTATACATCACGTCATTTTCCTTTTCTTCTTTTGCCTAAAAGATACATTATAAAGAAATGATAAGAAAAATCCAAACAAAAAGTTTCAAATTATTAATAAAATAAAATTTACAAAAAGTTTTCTTCGAATTTTTGTAAGAAATTAAGAACGTGAAAAGGAATTCAAGGTTCAAAACAAAACAAAAACAAATTAAGGAATTGGGATCTTCTTATTGGAAACTATGTTCAGGCATTTGAGGTTATTTCGTATATTAGCGAGCCCGTCTACAACAGGAGCGGATGAATGAAGACGCGGCGTGGATTCGGAGCATTCGGATTCTTTAGGGAGTGAGTGGGCGAAGGGAAACAAAAGCCCGTCTACCGCCACTTGATGAGAGAAGGCAAAGACGTCGTTACAGTATGGATTCATTCCTCCCATGTAATTCCTCAAGGCGAACCGGAGATTAAAGTTGTCTTTTCGAAACGAAGCTCGCCGAGCCTCAAGGGTTGCTTTCTCCAACAAAACTCGATTAAAGCGAATCCAAAACTTTTCCATCAGTTGAAATTCTCCCATGAGCTAAAATAGGCACAAGGAGTTTGATAAACAATCGGTGTATTTATAAACATTGTTCTAAAAATTGGTTAAAATTGTTTAAATTCTTATAATGAAACATTGGAGGTTTGATGATCTTACGTCATCAACTGGGGCGTATTTTTCTTGATCAGCATCAGGCTCATCGTCCAGCTCTTTATCCTCGCAACAAGGATCGCATTGACAAGTGGATTGATTCTCAACTGCTTCTTCGGAATTCCAGACCAATTTGGGCTCGTTATATTTCTTCTTTCTTTGGACCTTTTTCGTTGAAATCTGAGGAGCTGTGGCTTGAATAGGTTTATATTCATTGTTAACCAGGAAAAGACTTCCTCCTCCCCATCGGATTAAATATGGTTCTTTCTTCTCATCCTTTCTCTCCAATTTGCAATTCAAGTCGATTTGCTTCCCAAGTCTTTCATGAAGCTCCTTAGCCCAATCAAGTTTCTGATCAAAGAATGAAAGAATAAATTGACAAATGAAATAATATTTATAAATAGCGATAAAGATCATTATTAATGCAATTGATTAATATCAAGATAATTGCTTAAAAACATTTCCTAACGTCAAGCATTTCCTAACTTTAAAGTAATTCGTTGCATATATTTAATAAAAGTTAAATAATATTTAACAATCGACAACACCAAATAACAATAATAAGAATTTGTTTGTATTTGCAGGATACACGACCTTTTTATTATTTAATATCCAAAGCTCATAATAATGCATTATGTGAATTATTTACATCTAATTAATGAATTAAATTGACGAAAAAACTAATTTTCACCATCGCCCAGAAGGAGGAATCGAACCTCTCACACGCGAATGTGCTACGGGTTTGAAGCCCGCACCCCGGACCACCGAGGCTCGTCTAGGCATTGGGGTAATTTAAAACAGGGGTCTTAAACTTGTCGCGGCTTCTCCTATCTCCAACATTGCTTTGAATTATTGAATAAATGTGTTTGTGTTCAATATGAGAGCTCAATCACTCAATAAAACTCAATTTTAAATGAAATCGAATTTTTAAATTTGTTAATTGCATTGTGCTTAATTAGTACCATGCAATGTTTCAATATTTGAAGTTCAATTCATTGATTTTAATATGATAAATGCGATATTAGGTGTATTTATGATGGGTAGGTAAATAAAATTGCAATTTTTATACGAACTTTCAATGCTTCTTGGGAACAAATTGAGAGGAACGTCAAACAATCCTTGTTCTTCCTCATGACTATTTTGTATTCTTGAATATTTTTCAGATGAATTTCCTTGTATTCTTGTTTCTTCTTTAGAATCTTTTCAGTAAAGTTTGCAAGAGCTTTCTTGAGAATCATCGTCTTGCATTCCATGTGGCTTATGCCTTCCTATGAGAAATATAAGACAAAACGCAATTGACAATTAATCTTCAGAATAGGATAAAAAGGTCTGTTAGGTTATTTAAAAAGACTTACTTGAAGATTACGAACAGCTCCAAACTGTTGATCTATAAGGAAGCAAAGGTCTTCATCTTGTTTCAAAAGATTTTCGAATTCACAACGTTTTGACAAACTAGCCGCCTAAATTAATTAATTAATTATTAATAAATGACTTTGGAATAAGGTTATTAAAGTTTCGCATCAAGCATGTCACAAAAGAACACTGAAAATAAATACAAATCAGTAAATGAAATTATGAGCGTTTGTCATTAAAACTCACGTCATATGAAACGAGTCTTTGATAGATTTCTCTCCAAAATGCTTCCATCTTTTTGTCCATTTTATACTTCATGGCCATCATTTCTTCTAAACACTATTCAATAGGAGATGAAAGTAATTTGACTTCGTAATTTATTTATTACCAATTACCTACTATTAATATAAGACCAATCTTATTATATATATTAAGATTAATGAATAAGATTAATCTTATTTATTTACTTATTCAAAATGAAACCTTGTTCCGTAGCTCATCTTCACGAAGGGAAATCTCAGTAGCAGCTTCGTCCCTCATTTCTTTGTATCGAGCCTTTTCAGCATTCATGACAGTATTGAGATACTTGAGACTGTTTTCTTGATATGCATTCAAGGCGTCACTTTCCAGTCGAAGAGTTCCAAGAAGTTTGTCTTTTTCTTCAGTATAAGCGTCATGAATCTCCTTCAGTCTCTTTCGATAAAATTCTTTAAAGTAAGAACAAATTGGTGTTTTTATGACCAAAACAAAAGTGCTAATTAAATGCATGTTCATTACATAATAATTGATAATTAGAATAATTACCCATTAGCTTGTCGATATTCTGCATGTGCATATCAACAGCTCCGTCATACTCTCCTTCATTTCTTTTGAGCATATTCTCAAGATTCTTAATGTAGTCGTGTTTCTTATCGAACGCTCGTTCAAATGCATGTCTCATGATCTTGAGATTTTGTAATAAAAAGCTTAGTTAATTAATTAAAAATAATTTTAAATATGAAACCTTGTAATCATCCATCAACTCTTGAATTTTGAGTTTTCTCAATCGTGGACGCCATAAGTCAAGAAGCTTATTGTTGTTTAATTTGATTAATTCAAGTTCTCGGTCTTTTTTAATCTGAAAAGTGTATTTAGGAATGAGGAAAACAATTACAATTATTATAAATCATTTTATTTTATATTCATATTAATTTACAGTGAGATAGGCATTTGTAAGTTGGCGACGACGTGCGAGCTTCTCTTGTTCTGCCAGAGATTTTTGTTCAGCCAATTTCTGTTTTTGCTCATCAGTCAAATTATCCTTTTTCTTCCCTTTCTTGCCTTTGCTGCCCTTACTACGACCTCCTTTCTTTTTTGGAGGCATTGTCACTTGCTAACCTGAACTTCTTGACAATTTCAAAAATGGTAATTTTATTTAATTGCTAAAATTTTCTAACACTTCTTCAGGAAGAAGTTTGGTCGATCGTTTATCTGTTGACTTGACTGAGCGTGAGTGAGTTAAGAAGAATTGTTGAGAGAAAGTCGCATTTAGCCCATAACATTGCTCATCCGGATAAGTTGTGCGCGAACTGAAGCGGTTCATCTAATCTTTCCATGTGCATTAACTTTTTAATAATTTAAATAAATATTATTGTAATAAATAAAATGTAGGATCACATTAAAAACTACCGTTTTATGATTTATTTAGTTTAAAATTTTTACAAGTTTAAAATTGTTTGCAAAGTTAAAATTAGAAAGTGTGGCATAAAGGTAGGATTAAACATTAAACAATAATTACATCATCAATTTATTGTTAATAATTATAATGATACAGCATTTAAAAAATAGTTTTTCACACATTACATTGCATTTGATTTTCAGGTTTAAAGATCAACAATGGCTGCAGCAACACTGTTGAACCGTTTTGCCCAGAGTTTCGTAATGACGAATTTAAGGAAAACGACTCAATTTATGTTTAAACGACATCTGCTAATTACCAACCTTGGGATCTCCGTCACACTTTCTGCAACTGGAGACATCCTACAACAAAATTACGAAAAATTCAAGTCATCCGATTATAAGATAAATCACAGGCGCACATTTAATATGGGGACCACCGGCCTTACTGTCGGATTCCTTTGTCATCACTGGTATAATTTGCTGGACAAATATATTCCAGGCCGTACGCTCAAGATTGTTTGCAAAAAGGTCCAATATCATAGTTTTATTTTAATACTTTTTTTTTTACTTATTACAATATATTTAAAGAATAAAGATAAATATGCTCATAAATATAGTAGCTGATAATTAATAAATAATTAAAGCAACTTTATTTATTATTTAGGTTTTAATAGATCAATTGATTTGTTCTCCACTGACGATAACTACATTCTTCTTGACTTTGGCCCTCATTGAGCGAAGTTCAGCTGAAGAGTTCATGAAGGAATTCAATTCAAAGTCTCTCCGTCTTTACCTGGCAGAATGGATAATTTGGCCCCCAGCTCAAGTGATCAATTTCGCCATACTCCCAACCCGTTACCGAGTGCTTTACGATAATACGATTTCTTTAGGTTATGACGTTTACACATCTTATGTTGCTAACGATAAATCTCATCTTAAAACCACAGTGGAAAATGACGAGATTGAACAATTTTCATGACATATGTTAAAAAAAATCAAACGAATTCCATTCATTTTGCGAATTAATTTTTTATATATAAAAAATAACGCCATTCAAATAAACAACCGACTCTGAAAGTAATTAAAGTAGATTAAACATAACATTTGCAGGACCAATTAAACTTACATTTTTTCTGTAATTCTATATTTTAAATATCTTTTATTGTGCTTGTTTACTACATACTAATCCATAAGACCTAACAATATTAAATAAGTATTTATAAATAACCCTTCATGCATTTAAATAAAAAATTATTTATGTGCTCTCATATTTTTTTAGTCGTAAACTCAAAAGTCAATTAATAAAGTCACAACATGTGTATCATGTTACAATTTTTCAACTTTGCATTTCAATTCTCATATGCTATTCATGACTTTCAAGATATTAATGTAATAATATAGTCTTTTTAACTTTTAAGTGAGTCAAAAATTAGCCTTGTTTTTCACATTGAATGCGAAGATAAAACGTTGATGATGGAGTGGGTTAATTGATCTGCCTTATATGGCTCTATTAATAAAGTTATGCTTTTTTCATTGTTCAACAATTGTATAATATCAATTGTTAATTTCTTATGGTATGATATATTTCAATTTATAGTTTCAACTTATAAGATCTTGTACTAACTCCGTCATTCCAAACACGCATATCTCATAAGTAATTTCTTAAATTATTACGTCTTGAAATTTTAGTCATTATTCATTTATTTAAATTCGACTTGTAGTTTTTTCATTATCCTTTAAACCCTTTAACTAAAAAGATTGTACAATTGAATCTCGTGTTACATTTAATTTTTTATTCAATCGATAGTATCACTTACTTAAAAACGCTTTTAAAATTATTTGATCAACACGTTCTCAATAAGAAATATTTTGTGCATTTTTAACCAATATAATATTTATATCCAAACAAAGAAGCGTTTTTTATCTTGCGCTATATATGAGTTTAACTTTTCATTGTTTTGCATCCAACAATCATGATTAAAAATTCACCAATTTTGCTAGTCATTTCTTTATTTTACACCTTCATAAGATAATTAATTCCATATATTAATGTTTTTAATCCTAAGGAATAATATAAGAAATAAAAAGATTCATTCCATCTTGCTATGAATCAAGAGGTGCCTTGAACCACTTGATCGATCTAAAATAAATAACTTTATTTTACTTAATTATTAGAAGTATAAAAATTATTAGAAGAATAAACAACATAATCGTTTTGTGAGTTGATAAAAGGGGCACTTAAGCAATTGGTCTCACCTCATCAAGCCATTTCTTCGTGAGATTGTAAAAATTGTGTCAAGAAGTGGATTGGAGAATGAGAAGGAATGCGGGACATTGGTATTCTCCTTGCTGGACTTCTGCTGGACCCTTCGGCGTATTTTGTAAATTCTTCTCCGACCATCTCCCCCTGCATGCTAATTCCCGTCGGAGATGATCCAGCAACTTTTTGCTCCGCATTGAGAGATTCAATTGCCTCAGAGGCAACGATTGTGATTGTCGATCCTCAGATAGCCCATCACTCTCCTCCCTGCCTCCCAAATTGATGGATTACAGATGAGTTTCATCTCTGCGAAATTGTACCCTCGCTTGTTCTTCCTCGTGCAAACAACCGAGACTCCATCCAACAACATGCATTTATAATATAAATACACACACGTATCCGCCGAGTCCATACACATTCATTTGATCCATGTAAAGTAGGGACACATACTACAAAAGGGAAATAACTCCAAGAAGCTCCAGGCGTGGTCGCTTCTCTTTTTCCATCTTTCACCCTCGGAGCCTCCTTAATGAAGAAATACCAACAAAACTACCAGGTTTCCTCCACGATATGCAAAAACTTAATAGTGTTGTGGAGTATAGAAGAAAGAAGGAAAAAGCCTTTAAAGGTTATGATGCATTATTATCTCTTGGCCAGCTAGCTATTTTGCATTAGGGTATGTCGAGCAATTTGGACGCTTCACTTCCTTTCTTTCCTCTCACCTGTGCCAAGGAGAATCCTGGAGTTTTGCACTCTCCTGTGTGCAATCTTTACAAACTCATCCCCTCGTATGTGCATTATATTCCAATGAGGAGGGTTTTAGCTAATAATTAAATGGCTAGGAGATTGAGCCTGAACTTGAACTTTAATACTCCTTGTGTAGTATATAATGATGATGGAATGGATGAGAAGGAATGCAGACGAGTCACCCTGGCTAGAAATCTCGTTAGAGGCTCCCAACTTGCTAAACGGCTCTTTTCCCCCTTTCCCCACACACACACTCATCATCATCTCGAGAAGAATACATTATGAGATATACATAGTAGTCGTAGTATGGAGGTGAACCACCACCATTCTTTTTCATACACCTTACACGATTTATACGAACACAAACAAAGAAGAAGCTCTCTCTCTCCTTCAGCCCGAAAGCCCGCATCTGAGCCTTTACGAGAACAAGAGATTGTAATGCATGGGTATAAATAGGGATTTAAGGAACTTTGGAATGTGGAGTTACAGTGACCCCCATAAATAAGAAAAAGGGGTCCCTGACTTCAACACACACTTGTTCTCATCTTCGCTTCATAATTTACATTCCTCGCTAATCTCGCGCGGAGGAGCCTACTTATCAAATTATTTATAGAACCGAATCTCTATTGTCTCTCATAATTATTCTCCTCTCGCCTAATTACTCTCTCTCTCCCCACCTCTCCTTCCATCAATCATCTTTAATACAACAAGTGCCTTTGAGACGATGAACCTCCGTTCACATGAACCAAGAAACTTTATAAATATCATACGCCGCCGATGATATATCATTTACTCATTTCTGTCTATACTTTGTATACACACGGAGGGGTAAAAACTGGGTTCATCCCTTGATCCAAACTTACAACTAACTTTGTACCTCCAGGACTCCGGAGAGAATGGGAAATGTCAATTTGGGATCCTCTGATGGTGGTGGTTTGTGTGAGAAAGAAATGCCCGAGGGAGGAGTTGGAAATGGGGATCCCTTAAATTGTTCTTCCAAACCTTATTTTTAAAGCTTCCTTCGCCCCCTTTTCCTCACTCAATAGAAGTTTTTCTCGTTTACACTTTTTCCGTTACATTTCTTTTCCCTCTTCACCTGAGCACAGGTAAGGAACGAGAGAGAAGAGAGAGTCAAGCGAGGAATTTTAAGGGGGCTTTGAATGATACGGAGTTCTCAAAAAAGGCCAGCGAGAATCCTTTTTAAGTCCATTTTGCTGTATCAGTATCAGAGGATTAATAATAATCTACCTGATGGAGGAGAATGTAAAGAATCCATGATTAGGAGAAAGGATCAAGAGATTCGAGCGATTCAATAGGTCCTTAATACTAAAAAGTGAAAGGGTCGAATTTACGAATACATGCCTTCTATGTATATGAGGATGCGGACTGTGGCCTTAAATAAAGTGTGTATAAATGGACGAGGAAAGGGACGAGAGGGACGATCTTTCCGCTTGTCATCCTCGCGTCATTCCATTAAAAGGACGGGGAAAGATTACGTGAATTGCCGGTGGATTACGATTAGCCATAATTTTTAAAAGGCAAAGAAGGAGTCCCTTGAAAGGGCCTCTTCCACCTGCCCTGTACCATTGATATGGAAATGTGGGTGTCACCGGAGGAGGTGACAAAAGGAATCTGGCTGGAGGGAAGGTGAGTGGATTCCTGAGGGCTCTACCTGTTGCCTACCTGTTCCCCCTGAACTGGAATGGGATGATCATGGCTTTGGGGAACAGGTTGACTCGCGGCGGTAAAAGAAGCCCCCACAACACACAACAAGTGCTCAAACGGCTACCCCACCTCACAGTCCACCGACACTCCTCAGCCAGGCCACTACAATCATTACCAACAACCGCATGGAGAGACTCCTCAAAAGGTATACATATACAATTTGATCAAATACAAACTTGATTATTCCCCAACCCTCCACTATTTTTCTTCTAAATAACGCTTAAAACACGGCGGACTCATTTATCAAACTCATCGCTCAAACACCCTCAGTCTCATACTCAGCATCATTAGAAATATTAAAAACTCCTCTAATTCTCACTTTTTATTCACCCTATAATCTTGAAGGCTAAATGGTTTATAATTTACAAAAAAGTAATTGTTCCTAATACTTTTCCTAAGCAAAGACATTTTCTACTATTTTTTTCCTAATTTAATTGGAACATGAACCGAGACCTTTTACGTTTCAAAACAATTGAAAGATAAAGGAAGGGAGAAATGACTCTTGATGTTTTGAATTTCATGTGGTGTAATGCCACGAAAATATTATGTGATAGAGAAGAAGCGAGTCGGAGAAGATTGCTTCCGTTCCCTCCCTAGTTTCACTCATCCGGTCACAGGGAGGGAATAAATAGGAATTCAAACCTATTTGAGGAAATGACCATTTCAAACTCCAGTTTTACATGACTCTTATATTCAAAAATCTATGAGTGGAGAAGGAAGTTGGTCAGCGCTTACCTGTGTCCCATATAAAATATAAATAGTTTATGCAGATAGAACATTTAGGATTATAAAGGTAGTTTGCGTCTTCCTGTGTCACAAGCCTGGACCACAAGTTCCGTCCTTTTTAACCTGGAACTATTTATGAGCTAATTGAGATGGGTCTTAGGGAAGCCTTTTAGTGCATGGGAGAGGAAAAGGGACTTCTGATGTACTAGGACCTTTTTAAGGAAGTTAGAAATGGAGGAGTGGAACTTTTCCAATTACCCCTCGAATGTTTCACTATTGTTCGATTAGTTCGTACCAGGCGAGGGAACATTTATCAGGTTGGGCGAAGATTCATCACAGGCCCTCATCGCCGGACTTCCATTGTCAACTTTTGCACGGAAAAAGCCCATTAGCCATCATATCTGTTAGGAGAACAAAATGCGTCGTCGTGGGTTGCGATCATATTTATTCATTCCGTACCATGGAGGAATGCGGAGAACTTGATTGGTATGTTGTTCCTCGATGAGCCTTTCCAGTATAATAATGAGGCTATAGAGCAGGTGATAGAGAAACTATTTTGACTTTTATTGACTTTGACCCGAACCTCCCATGTGCATGGGAGCCCAAACACCAGCGAGAATTTCCTAAAATGAGAATTTCTCGTTCATCAAACTGAGGAATTCTCTTCCTATTTATCACACTCTAGTAGGGACACTGGGGATCAAGTGACAATAGGGAAAATTATTGCTTATTTGTACAATTGTAATCCACCCTTGTCATTTTTACGTCGGCTCCACTCTAATACACAGGATAACAACAGAGGAATGTGTGGAGACTCATTTGCTGACTAAACTCGTGTGCTCCGAAAGTGGAAAAACTATTTATTGTTGTTGACAAATGAAGGAAATACACAAGCGGATAATTCTTTTATCTTAAGAACATTATCATTGTTTGAGGATTCATTGCGCAATCATATTTTCATTCCTCGCTCATTTTATGAGACATCATATAATATAGTAGAGAAGAAGGAAGACCAGGAAGAGGTGTGCATACATTACATACCTTTAGCTCATGTATTTACTTAATGTTCCCTCATCTCTTGGCTATAGTTGTGAGGATGGAGAAAAGGTGATATGTGGACTTTTCTCTTCCCATTACAATTGAGTGTTTTGGAGGAATATTGTTATGGGCTGTTCGTGAATCCTCGTTAGTTTGTTTTAAAAGAGGAGAGAAAGAGGCATTGATTGGGGCGTTTAGTTAAAAAAGGAGAGTTTCCTCGCGTCATTAGTGTGAACAGAGGATGAAGTTAAAAATTAGTGGAATCCACATCTTTCGGTTCTCACATAATAAAGTTATGGAGTCTGCATACCAATTGGAAGAGGGGGAAATAATAAATATTCATGCATGTTCATATGGACAATTTAAGCCTCCTATTCATTTTCCATGCCTGAGAAGAGATCTCTTTTACAGATAAAGCGAAGTGACCAGCAGGAGAATCTAATGGGGAAAACGAGATGGTCGACGAGACGAGAGAAGCGTGAGTAGACTCACAAAACCACACACACACATCCACACACACATACAGACATTCTCCTCAAGTAGGACAACTGAAGAGACACATACAATCGTCCGGCAATCCCATTTCCCAATCAATATTCAATAAGACACACCTTCAAGAGAGATGCAGCTCACTTCCTCGTCCTGAGGACGAAAAGACATCCTTATGTGACTCCCCGGTTGAGTGATCCTTCGCTATGTGACAATCAAGAAACTTAGCTTTAATTCCTTCCCATTCAATTCACTCTTCATTTCCCCTCAAAATATTTCAATCCAAGTCCTAGTTTGGATAAATTTCAAAGATAAACTTCCAAGTCGAAAAGGTATTTTTTTTAAATATTTAAATTAAACAATTATTAAAAAGTTTTGTGATTGTTCTTTGTAGTATTCAAAATCTTACAGATCATTAAGTATTATAATTTCAATGTATATTTTTTTAGAATAAATATAATAAAATGGGAGACGTGGAAGGATCAACATGCGATTATACTGGAGGGTCAGTGGCTGGAGCCGTGATAGGAACATTTTTAACCACCCTGGTCCTTATCGCCATCCTTCATTTCTTGTGGACCCTCAGACGAAAGCAGCGCCTCAAAAGTAAGACAAATTTCCTTTGAGCCCTTTTGACTTGCTGCAATGAAATGCATTTCCTCATTTCCTACACCTACAATTGATTCTTAGTGGATGGATTTGAACGGGAAAGTTTTTTCCCCTTCGTATAGCTGTCTACTTTGTGGTTTAATTCCCCAAATCCCAAAAACCAAAGGAGAGCAAGAGAGGCTTCAAGTCATGTGAAATTTGTTTTCCTCACTTCTTCCCCAAAGGACCTAACGACCAAAACCGTTTCGAATCCCCATCATCAAAAAATTATTATGGTTGGCAGTTTATCCCCTGACAAACGAAGGTTAGTTAGTAAGTGCGTGGTTTATACTCAATTTCTGCACCTTCTTCCGATTGAAACCCATTTATTCATTTTCTCGCTCAAATTCCCAATAAAGTCCACATGTTCATTACATTCATTCATTTTCATGCATCAAGTCTTAAAGTAATGATTTCACGAGCTTAGAAATAAGTATTATTATGTACTTCGCCGCATGGTGGATTCCTCGATTCTTTCCACACTTCTTATGTTCCTTTTATAGAAAGCGAGTTTATTCGTTTTTGCAATTTATTTATGTTTTATTGCAATTGCAACGAGAGATTTGAGAAAGGGGTTTTTATGAATTCTTGTATATTTAAAAAAAAAGTTTCGGCCTGTGTATGACATTAGGTTGTATTAAATAGAAATAATGCATTCCTTTCATTACTTTGCATTTAAATGACCAACATCTGAAGGTGGTTGAATCATTAAATTGAATAACACATCGTCGGTGGAGAGAGATTGAGATACTTTTGTATATCGCGAATTGTACGAATGTATTTATTGCAAGGAACAGTGAGAGTTTGTTCAAGGAATGATCGGCAGCTGTTGTTGTTCTCATCCATGTGCATTTATTCATAAGGCGAGATATAAAAATGTTATACTTTTCCCATTATGATAGCAAATGGCCTTAAGAACCTCACTCATCGCCGACTTTGAGCTGATATAATTCCCATAAATAAGAAATCATCGACACTGATCACGAATTGCCTTACAATGATGAGCGTTAAATCAAGAGTACAAGAACAAGCATTCGGAGAAGGTTAAAAGTCAGTACCTCTTGGCCCGCTCATAACTAACGGCCAGCGAGATCTTAGTCCAATTTTTCCATGCGGCGCTCGCTCTAATTGAATTGTCACATTCCACCTTCAATCGGCCCAACTTCTCAACAGATCATCAATTTGAGGAAGATTAACCCTTCACAACAGAGGAGAATGCGTGAACGCCGTGAACTTAATTAAAGAGCTTTCCTCGTAATTCAGTCAAAATTATCAAAGCTACATTTTGGAAGCTCTCAGAGATGAGGTCTTTGGCCATGGGAGAATTGGGAAATCTTTATGACTTATTTAAAATTCGTTTTTTATTGTTTTGAAATCTTTCTCACAGCCCAGTCATTTCCAACTCATTAATTATTGTTTTGTGTGGATCTCTCCGGCTTGTGTAATTATATTGTTCAAGATGTATTGTCCAGAAGGGATGAAGGGAGGACTGAAAGCTACCGAAGGAGTCGGGACGTTGAATCAAAAGCACACCTTGTATATTCTCATCACCTGAAGGAGTCAAAGTTGTTTGGGCTGAGCGAAGCCTCCAGAGCTGGTTTTGTGACTCTGTTCAGATTTACAGAGAATGAAAGACGACGGACGACGTAATAAATTCTCTTTGAATTTTCCACATTGAGTGCCAAGTTCAGTTCGAGGGTGAACAAAGATATTCCATTGTGGATCCTTGCAGTGCAATAACTCCACTTGTTCCCCCATCGTACACGTAAACATGCATACATGTGTGGCTGAATGTAATGAAATGTATGTACAGGTAATGCATATCTCAGAAACCCACCAGCTCACTCCGCATATTTCATTCAACTCTTCTGCAGAGGTGGCTGAGCTAAGAAAATGCCACACCTTAATTTCAAATCTCCAAGAATTCGGTTCAGCTTCGAATCTGTCCTCAATCTCTCTTTCCCTTTCCCATAGACCGCCAGGGTGAATGAATCAAGGCCTTAAGCACTCATTATGTTTACACTTTATCGGCTCGTAATAAGCCATGATGAGAATGGTTTGAAATTCTTTATAGTCCTTAATCTCTCGCGACTCAATAGGAAGAGAAAAGGTTTAAACGCGGGAGGAACCACAAACATGAAGAATTTGAAAGTGTTCAAGAGCAAATGAGGATAAACCTCTGCTTCTGCTACGAAAGCCAAACGACAGTTCATTTAAGAAAGCCCAAATTGAGTCGTTTAGACTCTTATATTGACATTTCCCACACTGTGCCAGGTGTGTCCTTTTCCGACTTCACGATCCAGAACGACAGGACATTTAATCCCATCAAATGGCCAGTTTGAGAGAGGAAAAAACTTCAATGGGAGAATCATTCGCTGAGAGAGTTCAGTAGGGAAGGTTGGGAATTCTGTGAGTTACAATAATAAGGAGTCATGTCGGTTGGGCTCCCAGTGCATCGTCCCAGGAGCTTCTTGATAGAAGAAAAGGGACACAGTGCCCATTTTGAGAGATTGACCATGACTCCCTGGCCCGCCTCGCCCTCCTCTGCCACTCCAAATGATTTATCTTATTATTAGGACGACAATGGGAGAGATACCTCAGGTGAACAGATAGACCTCTCTGAAACTCAGGTGGATCTTACACTCCCCGTCTATCTCATAAATTACCCTCTTTCCTCTTTTAGATGAGATGTGTCGTTTTCTGTTTCCAATGGGAATGGCGGCTTTGGTACAAACTCCTGGAATTTGCAATTTAATATGCAATGGAATACGATGAGTGCATTAAGAGGGTTTAAATTTCTGCTCGAGCACCTAAGTTTGCTAATCTGACGGAGGCGGGGCTGGAGAAGGAGAGGAAAACAATAATGATTCTCCTCAACTCCCAGTTCCTCATTGTGGGCCGAAGAAAGAGTTACGAAGTTAGCTGGAGGCCTTTGGGCTCACTAGAAGAACCTGGGCTTCATCTCCCTCAAGGTCGCCTTTTTTATCCCTCACAAATTAAATTCCATGAGGAAGACGGCCCGTGATGGTCCAATAAAACCTCCTATGGACCGCTCATTTTTAACCATATTTACTACATGTTTGAAACGGAGTAAAAGGGCTGGTATGAAAAACAAGTGCAATAAATACCTTGTCTCGCCCATTCCCATTCACTCCCATTGTTCCCTCTGACCAAGGGCTTCCACCTGCACGAATCAGACATGTCATCTTCAATCGGAGACGATTTCTCATATCAAACCCCACCATGTGTATGAAATCATATCTTGGGTCATTTTGAAGCTTGACAGTCCCAATCAACTGCTTTTGGTTCCTTGTGCTGAGGATCCTTGATCTGACTGAAATCTTGATGAGTTTCCCGAGCCTCGCAATATTTCATCCCGTTGTTGGACCATCGAGGATCGTTGGTGCATATTGAAGGGCCTTCAAAAGAGAATTCGAACGTCGGCACTTCCCTTGAGACTTTTTTCTCTAGTGGGCGCGAGATCATCTAACTTAGGAATCTCGACAAGTAGAAAAAAGATATTAAAATAACGATGAGGATTAATTGCTGCCCTGATGAGATTGAGAGCATTCCTTTGTTTATTGAGTTATATAAAATCCTCCTCGCCGTATGAGAGAATTTATAATGGGGCATGAGGGCGCATTGAGTCATTATATGATAAATTTGTGAGAACGAGGGAGGATTTCTGGAGAAAAAGTCATCCAAGTCGAATGCTCTGGCAGATGGATTTATGAACGCAGTGTGCCTAATTGTCCCTAAAGGAAAATGATCTCTCGTGTGAGGCAAGAGGACACACGGAATCGAAAGAAATATGCCTTGGGAAAAATCATTGTTTTTAATCCACCCGTCGGTTAGTTTTTCTTCTTGTGATTTGAAAAGTAGGTCGACCGAATGGAAGAAGATAATGAAAGGATTAATTTACTCTAGAAGCAGAATTCCTTTATTTCCATTTTTTCTCCTGCTGATGGGTCCTGAGAGGAAGGAGAGACATTTTGATCGTTAGACACACAAACCTCCTCACCACTAATAATAAAAATAATCATTCAAATGGTAGTGTGTATGCCTCAACACGGTTCGTGTTCACAATATCTTACAGTTGTTTTGAAAGGCTCAATGAGGACTCGTTCACTCCCTTCAAGTAAGCCCATAGAAGCAATCCTCCAAAAATGAGAAAGAGATATTTGAGAAAAGTCGAATAAAAGACTCACGACGACGAACTCGGCCAGCCTGTTATTATGCCCCATCACTCTCCACCACCTGTCTCAATTCCAAATCCGTATTTTTTCTCCCTAATAAAGACGTCCGCCGAATTCCCTTTCACATCTTCCGTCACGCGAGATAATAAAGAGCCTCCCTAATGAATTTGACTAATAACCCTCCAACGTTTGGAAAATCAGAACTTTTCGGCCTTAAAATATACTTTATGAGGATTTGAAAGTTTCGAGCTTCTTCCTCCCCAATACACCTCCTCGTCATATCGCACGTCGGGAGTAGTAATGAGCCGCGTTGTGGGCTGAGAAGAAGGCGGGAAATGGGATTTGCAAGGGAAATTACCCTCTTAATTGCTCCACTAATAATTCCACATAAGAAAATAATGATCGGAAGAGGAATCCTCGAATTTACGAGTCAGGCGTGGAGGAAAGGAGTCAATAACAATCATCTGCATACAATACAATAAAAGGAATTCTCTCGTAATGAGTTATGATATGCATTTCTCCCATTTGCAGAGTCGGGACTCGCGAATTTGGTCATCGTGGAGGATGGAGGGAAGAACTTCAGCTATGACAATCCAGGCTTCATGGAAGACACTTCTGAGACCAAAAGTAAGAGATTTTTATTACTCGACTCAGCGGCTCACGACGCCCGCCACTTAGAGTCAATTTCTCCTCATTCCTTAGCCGCCCTCCCACTCCTTTAAAATTAAAGAGATTGAAAAGCACTTTTCATGTTAGACGTCTCAAGTAGGCCCAATTTATGTGTATGGATGAAAAGTACCAGAGAATTATTTTCCCTTTTACATGTAAAAGAGAAAAAACCGCTAACGGATATATTCATATCATAATTGTCGGATATGTCTGATATTAAATGGTTTGAGTGAAGTGGAATACTCATTGTTGACAGGTTAAAAGGGAGGCTTCAAGCTCTTCATGTCACCGAAAGGACATAAGTATCCACTTCTCTTTACAACTTGACAATTAAGGAAATTGCTTCAATACTCCAATTTCACTTATTGCTCTACTTTAATTTCCTTTACGAATATTTTATTTATTATAAATATGAAGTAGAACAAACTAATACAAGCAGCTATAAATCCGTGTTAAAGATAAGATATCCTCTGCTTTAAAATAAATAATGAGTATAGGAGAAGCATTACGTTTACTTAAGGTAATAATTAAATGATTTATTAGATCTAAAATAATTTCACGATTGTAGAGAGGAAGTAGAGGAAATCTCAGGGACTCTTAAGAATTTGAGGGATGAGCCTTGGGGGAATGGCGTGTGAAGGGAATACGTGGGATTTGGAAGTTTCTTTGTCTCCTTCTCAAGTGTCAGTTAAAGAGAGGCTTCTCCCTCAGTGTCTCTTCGTCGTCTCGAATCACACTTTTTCCTCTCCTACGACATTCCTTTATTTTAGAAATGACCATCCACTTATACCTCCACATTATTATATCCTTTATGAGTCTTTAATCCGAGTTGAGGTGGAGAGCCCTACTGCATTCCTTCCAAGATGAGATCAAGTGCACTGATTTGAATACAACACTATCACCACATGTTACACATTATGGTAATTCACGTTGAACGCTTCATTTTAAATAGAGAAGATCATTTATTATAGTGAAAACACAAGAATAAGATATAGATGAGATGAATATTACAGGTGAATACGTATGCTATGCTATAGTTCACTTACATATTGGATTTAATAAGCGTAAGCACTTATGGTAAACTAGTATAAACATAATTTGTTCAGTTTTATTACCTGAGATGTGAGTCTATCCTTTAACCTTCTGTCCTTAAGTATAGTTTGAAGTGCGTCTCCTGCCAAGAGCAAAAGCTCTTTTTGCTTAAACACACTCCTAATTGTAGGAATATTACTCCTCTTAGGAGGAATATAAGCTCATCGGATATGTAAATGCATATAAGTAGTATACATAAGTCCATAATGTAATTAGTTTTCTTCTTCAGTGAGCCTTAATGGTGAACTTTATGAGCATTAACTAACTTATTAATATTTAAAGCACAACGAATGTACTTGAAAAGAATAACACAACAGTGTTGTGTACTTCATTTTTTCTCGTTCTTTGTACTTGAGGAAATCCGTGGCAAATTCTTTGTTGACATTTAATTAGAGAATGATCATTTATAAATTCCCCGAGATGATAATCTTAATTTATTGCGCACTCCCATTTTCTTCGGAATTAGTATGTATGAGGCTATTACGCGACTAGAACAGGAGTAAATGTCATATCATTGATTGTCAGCCTTGAATGAAACAGTAGCTCCCCTCACAAATCACAACTGTCCATGGTAAAAATCTCAAAATTAACTAGGTGGCTAATGACGCCATGGACCTTAGTTTATAGCCGTTATGCAAATGTAGGAAATGACTCAATTCGTCTAGGAAGATGATTATGATTCCGGCCGAGTTTTGTAGATTTTAATTTGAAATGACCGAATGAGTATATGGAAGGTATGTATTGACGAGGGAATATTTATTTGATTTATTCATACGAAAAGGAGAGTCAGTGGCTTTTTGCCTCTCTCTCACGTTCCTCTTTGTGGAGAAACAGATAATTTAAAGATAGCGAGAATTAGCAATTATTGGTCCAAGACTCTTTGTTCCCCAATTCCTCCGATGTGTGTCAGAGATGAAGTAATTAGAATTCATGGGAAATTCATTAAATGGACTCATTGGACGAAAGAACAAGTTGACTCCTCTTTCAATCTTCACGTAACCTATTTGGTAAATATTTCGACTTGTTGTGTATATGTGGAACGGGAGAGACCTCGCGTAATTAACTGTATTCGATTAATTAGAGATTAAAATCTCTGAATGAGAAATGAATTGCTATTAAATTCATGAATGGGATTTGACGGGGAATTGAATAAGTAAGCAAGTTTCTTTTTTTCACTCTCGAAATCGTATATAGGCATTGGCGAGAAGCGCCTTAGAGCACGTCCCTCTCTGAGATCATGCAGAGTGAATAAAAGGTTTTAACAGGCGACGATTAGCTTTTTCAACTTTTGAGCCAAGAGGAAGTTTTTGAAAATGAAATTCTATTTCTCAATTTCCCTTCTAAAGAACCCTCCAACCCACCTCGTCTCATCACATGCAAATTTAATTAGCTACCAGGCCATCACTGTGTAGTGAGGTTGAGCAAGACCGAATCTCCCATTCACATCTTAACTACGAAGGAATTGAGTCTTTGAGGCAAAAATTTAAATTGTCTGTCAAAACAGTCTCGTCGACTACACATTTTTTTCTTCTCTTCTGTGCGGCATTTTTGTGCAGAAGGGTCTTTAATGATGTATTAACCTATTCAAATGCCATGAGAATTAATGTTGAATGGAGTGAGGATGCTGTAAGGCACCTTGTGGCCAGTTGGCCAACGCCATCCAAATACATTTACAATTCGAGGATGATGATGATGAAATTATTAAACAACTTCCTCGCTTTTTCTCTATTTATCTATCATAAATAGTTTTTCGAGTCTCGGGACGGGTGAGGGCTAAAGAGGATGAGATTATTCATTATGTACATACATATTAAATGGAGTCATTATTAGAATCAATCATGTTCGCTTCTGTGGGAATTGAGAACGGGAGTTGTGATCCTTCCTAAGCATTCCTTCAGTTCTTTGTACAATAGGATTATAATGGGATTGTCGTTTAGAAATAAATATAATAATATATGTATCATGTAAGGATGAGATAGGCATCAGAGGTTGTTGCATAAGTACAAGCGCCGTGGTCTCTCTAGGAGGTGTCCGTGACCATTTCCATTACGATTCGGAAGAGATTGAGATGAGACAGATACTCTCTATTTGTTTTATTGTCCTCTTTCTCACGTTCCGCCGTTCAATGCTAAGCATTCAAACTCCCTTTTTTAAAGTCCTCCACGAGAAGGCGGAGAAGTCAAATTCCATTGGAGGTAATAGGGATGATCAAAACTATATTACACATCAGATTATACACTTACAAATAATACTTATACTTTAAAGAGAGATATTACTTGAGTATTATAATGGCTATTATTCTCCTACGTCAACCTGCTTCCACCGCTGCGGGATCAAATTGTTTGATTCATTAAGAGAATAAATTTAAACCTCACGAATACAATTAGAATGCAAATATTACAGAATGTCCGACTCTTCCATGTGTGTATGGGTGTATGGAAAAATATGTAGGTTAGAGTTGTAGTGATGGGTGAGAAAAATTCCCTTTCGATTTCACATGTTGTGTGTGTGACCCTCACCCTCTCTACGTTCTCTTTGTGAGTTGAGTACATTGGGAGACAAGTGTCGGACCTCAAAGGAAGTTTCAATTAAACTTTAAATTCCCAG
Organism: Neelides sp. FZ-2019; assembly: GCA_009869795.1. NCBI lineage: Eukaryota > Metazoa > Arthropoda > Collembola > Neelipleona > Neelidae > Neelides > Neelides sp. FZ-2019. Next base: position 146,110 of record VJMY01000066.1, on the reverse strand, counting down.
GAGATTTACAAGGTTAAGTAAGAAATTGCATTCCACCAATTTAGATAAAAAGACCATTTAATACATTTTTAATACACGCTTCTCCTTTGAAGAATTTCATGCCTCAATAATGATTCAATTTGAGAAGTTGACCTTTCCAAGCTATGTATTTTCATGCCCATTAAACGCTCCTTCATTTCAGACCATTGAAGATTCCTAATATAATTGATACGAGTGTTAGAGTATAACCTCGCGAATAAAAAAACTTGCATCACAATTCGCAATTATAGGTATGCATGAGACTTTTTTCTTCACAAGCATGGTCTTGTTCATATTCGCAAAATGCAGATTATTGAAATGGTATTCCCTGTATTTATGTGATTCTTAAATGGCTATGACCTACACTTATATAGCTTTTTATTTATAAAAAATAAGTATAGCTTTCAAGTTTGTATCACTCAATTGTAATTGTTGATATGCAAAACAGAGGAGGAATACTCGGAAAATGTTCACAATATAACCCTTAAATAGTCATGTTGTTGTAGGCTGCGAATTAAGAATAAGAATCAAGATGAACATTAAGGATAAGAGAGATTTCCACATAAATAATAAAGGAGGATTGTAACAGAAAGATTGAAGGATTGGCTGTATAAAAGAGCTAAGGAATTTGTATACTTACACCCCTTAGTTAGCCGTGTAAAATCTGATGGGTGAATTGGCGTCTGGGAAAGGAATTCATTTTCATTCATAAATACCTTTAGTTCACCTCTCAACCATACTTTGCATTCATTTTTGAAGTGAGTATAGGAATCACAACACAAAGGTGAAAGTAAGCACAATGACACCCCCTCCTAATCAAATAATAAATGGATCCTCGTATTTAGCAATTGAAATGATTTAATCATCTGACCACAGCTTCACCCATTATATTATTAGCCAGCTTTGAGTCTAACCTAATCATAGAGGAGAAGATTTGAAAAAAGAGAAATTTTTTCCCCTTTATCATTTACCGTCTAAAAAAGCCGCCTTCCTCACATTTTTATTTTTCTTTGATTGACGGACGTGGAAGGTAGAAACTCCCTTTTAAATAAACCATTTGTTATTCTCTTTTTGCACAAATCCATCGGGTATGAGAAATTATGAAATCATAATTTCACCTACAATTAAATGGAGTGATGAGAAAAAAATGAAAACTCTTGAACAGAACGGAGCCTCTAATTCATTCATTATTGTATTCCTCGCCTTTAATTCACCTCCTCAATTTGTTTTGTGGTGAATGTGTGTATATATTTAAACTCCTCATGTGCTTACTCAATTTTCCAAAATGATGAGCTGATGATGATTGAGGACTCAAATTGAATATAATAACAGGATTTGTGGAAAGGTGCGGTGGAAGGGAACTCTGTAATTTTTGCTAAAATATGTTCAAGGCTCTAACGATTTAATTATTGTATAATTTTTAAATTGACAATTTTGAAGGATGATCATATTATTTTCAATGTTCTATGTGAAGATGAGGGATCTCCACGTGTGTATGCATGTCTTATGATGTGTGTGAAGTCATCATTATCATTAAATGAAGATTTGCAATGTTTATTTGTCGCCTGCATAAATGGAAAGAGCACAAGTGCTTCACTCTGACTATTGAGGCATGCGAACAAAAGGATTGCAATTGAGTAATTTGAAAGAGCAAAGATATTAATTATTCGAGAATACATTTGGCCCTTTTTTCCCATTCCAAAGAGTCCTTTTGACATCGAGAGGAGAAGGAGAAGAATTCACGTCAGGGATTGAACAATGGAAGGACAAGAGTCTCAAATGTCTCAAGATTAATGTTGAAAATAACAGGAGGTGACGTTACTAAATTAATTCAAAACCAACGCTAAAGAATTTTCAAAATGTCTCTCTTGAGGATCTCAAGAGCCAAGAAGATATTAAAAAAAGATACAAGGTTTTGAAAATAGCTTTACTTTATAATATGATCCTGAATGATATAAGAGAGACCCACGTGTGGGACTTATAGTATGTTTCGTTCTTCGTGTTTATGCAAACGTTTGAAGATGCTAAAAGAAGTCGCCTTGGGTTCTTTTGGGTTCTTTGGGTCTTCACTTCAATTTCAAGTGTTTTGAGAAGAGAAAGAGTTTGAATTCTTTTTCACATTTGGTCAGTAGGGTAAATTGAGCCTTCCGGCCTCACTTTACTCAATTTATCCATCGTGAACCTCGACGCCTACTTTCCACCCGCGATCAGAGGAATTTTTCTCGCAAAAATTATTCTATGAAACCTTATTAGCGGACATTAAAGAGCCAGTGAAGAAATAATTGAGGAGAGTTGAAGAAGATTAAGAGGGTTGTATCTTTCTCGAGCGCCAGTTTTTCACATCGTCTTCCTTTGAGTCTCATGCAGGTTCTTCATTAGAACACATGTAATTCCATTCTTCCAATTCTCATATGCCAAAACCTTCAATTCGAACTGAGAATGGGCAAATGAAAAATAATAATGAGGTGGAGCTCTGAGATTCAAACTGTTACAAACCTTATAAATACTCACTTAATACAATCCCTGCTCGTCATATTCAAACGCTGAACTATTATCCTCACAATGTTCCATGTAGGATGTACCATATATAAGTATATGGCTATGGAGCCAGATTATATTGGGCTGTGCAGGGCATTCACGTTTTATGATCTTCAAGTCTTGAAGGATTGTTGTTCATTCTTTAAAAGAAAGTACACAATATGAATGTAAAGTAGAATTGATGCAATGGGAGTCAGATGAGGTACTAATCTCCGATCCTAAACCCATCCACATGTTGAGAACATAATGAGAATGAATGAAAAGTTTATTTGAGACGAATAATGTGGAAATGATTAGTGAGGGCTGGTAAAGGAGGCATCTTACACACGAATTATACACAGAGCTAGTAGAGCACAGGAATGAGAAGCCGGAGAAGAAAAAACCTACTTTGCAAATTTACGGTTACTCATTTATTTTATATATGCTATTTGGAATGAAGTCTCCTGCACAGTTTGCGAGGAAAGTCCACATACACTCACTTCAACACATGTGGTGATGTGGGGAAGGAGTAAATGAATCTTCGAACTCTGTTGGCATTTGGCTTCTTGTCATAAAGCCTCCACCAGTGAATGTTATTTGTCGAAGGGATTATCTCCCCAATGAAAATTAGTATAGGATTTGCGGCTGTAAAACTCCCCTCAGGAATTCGCACATCCATATAGGAATATAGACGAGGATTTTACCTTCTACTTCTTCATTTAACCCAATTAAGAAGCTTTTTAAACTCCGCAGCATTCTTGAGTTGGGAAGGACGTTGGACGCCGTCTTGGATGCAATGCAAATTAAGCAAAGAGAATTAAATTTTATCTCGCTAACTATTCGCATTCCAACGCAAGATTTACAATGATAATGCCCATATAATCATTTTTTAACTAGTCAAATACGTGCATGGGTATTCGCTATACATATTCATAGTTTCGTGCTAAATATATTCATAAATATTGAACATTAGTTTTTGCATTCGCTCCTTAAATTTAATATTAAAGGTGAAAATTATCATATTTCTTGAGGATTTTAATTTCCAAATGTACGAGTTCTTATAAAGTGCAAAATCTCATCCGTGGGAAAAAGTTGCGAGAAAAAAGAAGATGCATTCGTTTCCTTCATCCAGAATGCAATGGGTTTTTTCCCTCAAAATTTCAATCTTGGAAACATGGGCTGGATTCACTGGTATCACGTTGAGAATTAAGGAATAATTGCAGTGTGGAGATTATTCCATTAAGAAGCTCGAGAGATGGAATGCGTAGAATTGAATCTTATTACAAGAGATGACTGGATTTACTTTTAAGCGGACCCAAGGCTAACCACATCTCACCTCCATTTCTATGAACTTTGATTTAGGGAATAATTTACTATTTTATGCACGATCTCCCCCACGAGAAGGAATACAAAGTGTTTTCAAATTTCCAATTTTTACCTCCATCCCCTTTATCCTCCAAACCAGCAGAGAGTTTTATAAGAGAGGCATTTAAAACACGAGTCCGTGTGGAGTGAAGAAGTGGGATGTTAAAGAAACGAATCTGCTCTTTAAGCATTATTACAATGAGGTATGCAAAATAGTATTGGAAATGCTCACTTTTAAAGATCCGGCTCTTCCATGATAAATAATAGCGTCTAATACACTCGTCTACGTAAATGCGAGGGAAAAAATCTGCCAACTAATTTTATTACACGAAATGAAAATACACCCTTGTGAAATGTGAAGAATACAAGGATGATTCTCTCTTGTTAACAAGGATGGAATTAATCAGCCAGAATGAATATGAGCAAAGTAGCGATGAGTTCTTAAAGCTCAAACCATTTTATGATCTTTGGAAGAATCCTTTTAATTTTCAATGAGCCCCTTTCCAAAATCCTATTCAAATTCTCCGTGGTTAGACAAAGAGTAATGAAAGTTTATGATGACAACTACCTGATGTAAACTTTAAGACCTTTTTCGACACAAATTCATGATTATATTCTTTTCTTGATTTGCAGAAGGACATGAGACGACCGATGGGATGAAAGTGAACGGGAAGGGGAAAGAGGTGAGGATTTTACTACGTTTTATTCATTCAACCCAATTCAACCCAATCCATTCATGCACATTTTTGATATTAAATCACATAGAATACAATATTTACAAATACAACAACTAACCAATTCATAATAGCTTGTAAGTAATGTAGAAGAGTCTTCAATTATTCGATTATATGATCTCGCGCACTTATACAACATTTTGCACTTTTATTTTTAATTACCTAATTGCCAACTCATTCCCATATCTGTCTTGACCATTCTTTGTTGAGATAAAAAAAATTAAAAGAATTAGTAGTAATAATAGTAGAAAAACTTCTCTTTTATGACGTTATATGATTTGTGAGTAGTGAAGAATTGAATTTGAAATATGTCCGAGTGGGATATGTTTTTCTGGTTATAACAAGTATGTCCACAGAAGCTTTTTTGAATGCTTATGAAGTAAGTGGAGAATCATAATCATAATAAAATTTACTTAGCCTTTACAAGAGCGTAGACAAATTGCTAACTTATAAGATAAGCCCTTATCGTCATCTTCGTCAATCACTAATTGATCAACTCTTAAAAACGCATAAAAACATTTTCACTCATTGTTTCTCTCATTACTATTCAAGATTCAACATTGTCCTTGGTGTATGAGAGAATTGAATAAAGGGTTCTGAGGATATTTACCAATTCAATAAGCGATTGGGATACGACGCACTAGGCATGAGTATACCCAATACTTGTAAGAGAGACGATGGCCAATGAAATAAACAAATGCAGTTGAGGAAAATTTAAAGCTCAGGTCATTATTTTTGGAATATTTATTATTGATTCACTGCACAAGTCTCCGTCAGCGTCAACAATTACAAGTCACATTTGTGCCTTTTGCCTCCACTACCTTTTTTTATGAATCCTTGGTCGTGGACAAGAAATGATTGAATTTGAGAGAAGAACAACATGATGTGCCGAATGTAAATAAGTAATAAATTGTGACTAATAATTCAACCTATCATTCAATTAGATTTATCATTATGAATTCAATTCTTTTTTTCAAGATTCAAGGATCGATGCATGGAAAGGATAACTAATCAAATGCATGTAATATGTCCTATGTGTATTTTATTATTGACAAGAGTTTGACTTTGAAGGTTCCATGTCAAGAGGGAGGGAAGAAATCGCCGTGGGGTCCCTTGAGCTTCTTTTTCAAATCAAGGCACGCGCTCGACGACTCCGTGCTCGACGTGAGAACATTTTTCAAATATTCATTTAGAAGTTTAAAGTCTTAAAGACAAACCTCAGGTTTTCAATCCATGGGTTTAATTTTATGACCGAGCTTTCCTTTTAAATTTAATGAAGTTCATTATCACTGCCGTTTGAGAATTTATTTGTCTCGCTTTGTTAATATTAAATATGATTGAGGGCTCAAGGAATCGTTAAAACTTAAGGGATGGCTGCTTTTATAGCTGAGTTCGGTGAACGCCCTTTTGGCGAGGCGCCGACCAACCTTATTATTGTCTTAAAGACGCTTATGATTGAAAATCCATTTGCTAATATTATAACTCCAATAATTGGATTAATTATTACAATTCTCGCTCTCTGTCGAATGACACTTGAGACGGAATGTGAATCTTTGTGAGAGCATGCGACGAAGGAGGCTCTTGATCGTAAAGTGTTGCCAGGGAGGGTCCAAATGAACATTTTTCGGTCTTGCTAATTGAAAGAAACATCACCTTTGACGGGATGTGATTTACAGTCGTCGTTAAATTTAGAAATATTATGCTTAAATAATATACGGTTGAAACGAGCCGAAGGAACCATGACTTTATTGTTTCGTCTACCAATATGGAATTGAGGATTCCAAGACTCGTTTGATTCCGTATGAAAAACTTGGAAGATAGAGCCAAATTTATGTTCTTGGAGTCTGCAATAGGAAAACAAGTCAGTGAGGAAGGAATGTTCGCTGGCATACACGCAGTCTGCACACAATTAAATTCAGAGTCATACTTTATAGAATACACTTGTATTTCTGTTTTTCTCATTTCTCACTCTTATTTAGCATTTTGTGATATATGAAGAATGTAAACATATGTGCGGGGTCGTTATCATAATATTAATACCGGTATTCTGTTGAATTGAAAAGGATATTGGCTGCTGAGATTCTTTTCTCATGTTGAGCGACGAGTGAAAGAGAGTCGTTTTCTCGAGATTGACTACCTTGCGGTTTCCCAAACCAATTTTACACTTTCTGCACAGAACACGGCGAGTGTAAATGCAAAAAACGTGGATATTGAGCCGTGGAATTGAAGTAAAATATTTCTGGAGGCTCTTAACACTTATAACTAAATAAACCTCATCTCGTACTACCTGCAGATGTGATGATCTAGAAACCCTCGAGGTTTACGATTTACAAATCCTGAACTCAGCGTTCAATCTGTTATTATATTATTTCTTTGGACGTGAGATCTTACAAATGTGATTTTAAGAATCAGTGTAAGTGCACCTTATCATTTCAAATGGACTTTCATTCATCTTCCTCATCGAGTCAAAGAGTTCTTCCTCCTCTCCTACAAGAAATTCTTTATTTCCCATTAATAATCACTTGATTTGGGCCACGAGGAGAAATGGGTAATAAAACATGACACAGCACGATTCACCTGTAAAGTACAAGAGTAAATAACTAAATTGGTGCCTCTACCTGGCTCCATAAGAGCCGCAAGTAAAGACGAAAAAAATGAACAGCGATCCGCTCGGAGATCCTTCTCTTGGATATTACAAATTTTTTGAGTAAATATTCTTGGCATAAATACGCTCCTTCATTAACACATGTACATCAAAGAGAGAGAAGCTCTTTTAATTATTGTTATTTATTTTAACTCTTCCGAACAACCCCTTTCCATGTAGTAGCAAATTACAATTGCACACACATCTCCAATCTCTCATCTTGCCTGAGCGAGAGATATGCCTGTGTGTGTGTGTGTGTGAGAGAGAGAGAGAGAGAGAGTTTAATTCAATTCTTTCAAGAATGTGTACAAGATTGGCACGGAAGAAGAGATAGCCAACACGCCCCATTGTGTACGTAGAGTTCATTAATTAGTGGGTGAGATCTCTTTCCAGACTCTCCATTATGCGAGCCACTCCGGAGAAGAAGATGAATAGAGGTGAACAGAACCTGCATTGTTGTGTTCATAAGTTGTCTGTGTATACTCAGTAGAATAGGTTCATTGGGAAAGTGTTTGTCGAGATGAGAGCAATCAATTTTCCAATCAGGACTCAATCGAGTTCTATTGTATGGGTGAATTATCTAATTGTCGGCAAACTACGTGAGAATGTATGGTAGTAGGGCGGGGGCGGCGGTCGCAGGTGGATTCTCCCTTAACCTCCTACCACCAACAAATGTCATCGTAGATCAAGAAGACTTTTCCACGCTCTCTGCATTTCTCTCCCTCTCGGCCTTTACATTTCTGAGCCATTTTTTGGGGTGGTGGATTATCATTGATGTTTGGCGAAGGCTTCTCCGCCGTGGCTCGGCAGGAGATGAAGAGGTTTAAAGAGGAGCCCGTGGAGCCGAACCCAATTCTCAATACATTAAACTCTCGTTTCTCCTTCTTACACGTGAGACGAGGACGGAGTGTCTTCTTCAATACTGTGTCATTGGGTTCACATCTCTGTTCATTAAATTTTTGATTCCACACTCATAAGCATGCACATTGTATTGTAGTATATTGCACCAAAGGTTTTGCTCAAAAGACCTCAATGAGAAATGAGGAGCTTCTTAATTCTCTCGAGTCCTCCAAAGAAATTAAAGACTCTATTATTGATAAATACTTTCCTCGTCATTTTCCCTTCCATCATTCTTCTCAAAACACAAACTCGGACTCATCAATAATAAATATAATAATAATTTGAATGGAAAGCAAATGAAGATTCATCTTCATCAACAATAAAAGCTTTGAATCAAAAGCTCAAAAATAAATAAATACAACCTTCTCAAATCCGAAATTGAATAGATAGTTCATAAAGAGTAAATTGATGAAGTGAAGTGGTTATTTAAACAACTTAATACTCCATCTCATTCTCGAAGATGGATAGGGGTAGAGGGGAAGAGGCAGGGGCCATTTTGTCTCAGTCGAAGTTTCTCATTCTCCTATTCCTATGCTATGCTGGGGATGAGAGACTGTGTATTTGGAGGGCCCTGTGGGCAGCTCGGCTCATAACTCTTCTCATTTCATTTGCATTGGAAGAACCGGTGTGATTGTTGCCGGAGGCCCATGGCGATTCACTGCCACTAACATGGGGGTCACTTAGCTCAGCTATGCAGGTCATGAGGTTGAGGGGCTCAGTAGGAATTGGCTCTTGAGTGAGCGGAATGAGTCGCCCTTTGTCAAGGACCCACCGTCTCGTCTCACACGTCAAACACTCCAAACGTCCACCTTCGCTTGATACCCTTCAGAGCTCCGTCTTTCTTTTTCGATCTCATTATACATGATCATCCAATGGATCATTTTTTGCTTCCAATTCTCCATTGGCTCTCCCTCATTCTCCCTTCTTTCTGCTGATGTTCTACTCTAGAGAAGTTCGGCTGAGAGAGACTAGTGAGCCAAGCCCTCTTTTCCACTTGGGAACCTCTTAGGTTTCCTCTGTGTGTGTCTACACACGAGCTCGCTTCAACAGTCCTAGATGCACTTTTCGAATTTTTCATCATGCAGGCTCGTCCTAATAGTACGAGACAAACAGGCGGTCGGAGCGATTGCTCATACATCAAATGAAACCTGTACTGTACGAAGGGATATTAACCCATTATTGGATGAGTGGGATGGGTTCTTCGAAGGGCCGGCTCGTGGAGACACTCAGGAGCATCCAAAGACTTTTAAGTCAATTAATAACAATTTAGTAATATTATCAAGGAGAGTATTGAGAGATTCATAGGGATGATGAAGCGAAGGCGCGCTACGCCCCATTCAAAACCTCACAAGACAACTCGTTTAGACTCTGGCTGCGGCGAGTTCATTCATTATTTAATAAGTTTGGAGAAGGAATTTCTCACACATGACCATTTGACCCATTAATCCTCCTGCGCTTCGCTTTATAATACACAGTTAGGGCTCCTCTTATTAGAACATGAATAATGGGCTCTGAGGAATGAGGAACAACAGTATGGGGTTGTAAATATATGATAATGCATCATGTCTCTTGGGATACTTCCCTCTTGGTCTCTTGATGGGAATGAAGGGGACTCTCGTAATTTGCCGAATGGAGATGATGAGACGGATTTTGGTCCTATGAGGAGATGAAGGCGATTAGACAGGAGGAACCTCAAAGGGAAGCGGAGACAATGAAACCGGATGGGTTGGGCTCCCAACAAACAAAATGAAAACTCATTTAATGTCAAATTTCAACAATATCCCCTTTCGTTTACTTTCTTTCCTGCTTTATGATGACTATGAGTCTTCTCTCATATTTGAAATCATTGCAAAAAGTCTGCAATAAAAGTGATTAGCTCGGAGATCATATGTTTCATGAGAGGACTCTTTAGTTCTTTCATCCTCTTTTACATGCGTTTATTTACCCCGCGTAATCTATTACCCAAATACATGGATGAGGATGCAGTTAAATCGAGAGATACGCTTGGTAATGCTGGGGAATTGACTATTCGTAAAATTGTTACATTCATTCTTTTTTGTTTAATACATTGTGTATTTTATTTTAATGTGTCTGCATGACATTTCCTGTAAGAAACATACGCTTTTACAATTTACAAACCAAAAGGCATATTACGATACAGTACTCTTTTAAACATACAAAAGATTCTCATTTAATTGCACAAGATTACTTACATTTCGTATCGTGAAATTTACTACTTTTCAAAACTGTATATATTTAATACTCCAAAAAATGAAACTTCTGCATATAAAACCACTAAATAAACGATATACCTAAGTTATTGTTCTTCCTTACCAATACCAGCAGATTTTCTTGTTAATATACTATATTAGACATAAAAATTGGCTTCAATGCACGCCATTCTTTACGCCGTAATTGCTAGTAAAAGGTCTCTTATTAACTAGTTGCGTATCTCTTGTCCAGATCTTGAATCCTCCAAATGTCATAATATGTCAATTAAAACGTATTTTATGAGCGTAATTTGAGCTTAAAAGTGATAATAGGAAAGTTTTGTGAGTCTGGGAGTGGTTAGCGTAATAAAATTGGGTGCGTTTGGTCCAGGAGCCGCAGACTTACAACGTGTCCCTCCGCGGCCATGACTTCACAGGCCTCGGGTTCAACATTTGCGGAAACATGAAGGATGGGATTTATGTGAAGGATGTTATGCAAAGGGGACCAGCGGCCGAGTCCAAGAGAGTTCTTCCAGGTAATTGGAGACACCTTAAACGGAGCAAGGGCGTAAAAGGGGAAAGGAATTCACCAAACATTGAATTCTGCAGGCGACCAGATCATGGGGATGACCGTCTCGTTTAAGCAGATTGTCCTGGAAGATGCCATCACTCTCCTCAGTTATGCCTCTCCTTATGAAGTGTCACTGGAAATGGTCCGACTCTCCGACAAGGTCTTGCCCCACAAAGGAATTCACTTGTCCCCGACGGCCTCCACTGGAGGGACAACTGACAGAATTTGCCATCCATTCTTCAAAAGCCAATCTATCGATGATCTGCGAAAGGTGAACTAAATATTTTTTACTCCTTGAATAAACATAAAGTTATTAAATTAGGAACAATTATTATCAATTAAGAATACATTTAAACAAGTTGGTTTAAGCTCTTAGCTTAATTCGATACTGAGTATTCAAATATTTCCCAATGATATTCTTAAGTAAGAACACTTGTTTGGCACTTGTTTATGAGTAATTTACCAATTGTAAGTATTTTAAACTTTGAGAGCAATTCAATTGTAATTTAAAACAGAAGAAGGGAGAGTTTAGAAATGATTGGGCGATGGCCGCGGGTCCAAACGTCCGTCATTCATATTATTTATTTATGTAAATGGGAAGTGGGCGATGAACGGGCTCAGGTTAACTCTCACCCGGAGCACGTGGATGGATTGAGATAAGGATTGAGATTGATTTTCTGATAGCTCCGCACTCCAGGAGTCTGATCCTAACCTCAATCCACTACCAAGTGATGGATATGTGTACAATTGAATTCCTTTCGTTTCACGCCTCTCATTCCAATTCGCCTAATTAACTGTTCTTTTATAAGGTGGGTAAAGAGCATTTGGACCTCCAGATTGACAGAAAGAAGAAGGCAAATGGACTCAAGGGACATTCAGACGCCCGCTCGTCCTCTTCCTCAACAAATATGTCTTCTTCGAAGAAACCAGGAAAGGAGGAGAATGCCGATGAGGTCGAAAGTCCGAAAGTTAAGGTCATCACCATCAAACCTTCCGCCATGCCGAGGGTGAAGACCAAGAGTGTCAAAGCTGCCGCCCCGGTTGAGGCAATTTCCCCAGTTGTGGTCAACATGACTATGGAAGGGAGCGAGATGAAGGAGATGAAGGAAGTGATTGAAGAAGTTCAAACGTCTTCGTCAGAGATGCTCTCAATGAAGCCGTCGCATGTTCAAATCCAAATGGATGCTCCGGACTCAATGACCATGATGAGTGAAGTCGAAGCTCCGATAAAGAAACCTGAGAGAACGTCGAAAAAAGATAAAATGAAGGATGAAATGAAGAAACCCATGGATGAAGGCGAGGGAACCAGCAAGGAGATGATGAGTGGGAAAAAGATGAGCACAGATAAGGAAATGAAGGGCGAAGGAGAAGAGCAGTCACTGTTTGGGAAATTCGGCATTAAATTACCAGAAATTAGTTTGAGCTTTGGAAGGAAATCGGGCGAGACGGCGGAGAAGGAAATGAAAAAGAAGAAATCAGACCCCTCTGAAATTAAAATGGAATCTAAAATGAGTTCAATGGATGAAGTTGATGGGGATAATGTGAAAGTTATTACAATTAAACCCATGCCTCGTGATAAGAATGATGAGAAGAGAAAAGCGGAAGAAAAAATAAAAGAGGAGAAATTGAAGGAAGAGAGGAGAAAGGAAAAAGAGGAGAAAATGAAAGAAGAGAAAATGAAAGAGGAAAAAATGAAAGAAGAAAAGATGAAGGAAGAGAAAATTAAAGAAGAAAAAATGAAAGAGGAAAAACGAATCAAGGAGGAGAAAATGAAAGAAGAGAAAATGAAGGAAGAGAAATTAAAAGAAGAAAAGCGTTTAAAGGACGAGAAAGTAAAGGAGGAAAAAATGAAAGAAGATAAATTGAAAGAGGAGAAGAAGAAAGAGGAGAAATTAAAAGAAGAAAAATTAAAAGAGGAGAGAATGAAGGAAGAGAAAATCAAAGAGGAGAAACGAAAGGAAGAAAAAATGAAGGAAGAAAAACTAAAAGAGGAAAAACGGAAGGAAGAAAAACTTAAAGAAGAAAAATTAAAGGAAGAGAGGCGAAAAGAAGAAAAATTGAAAGAGGAGAAACGCAAGGAGGAAAAATTAAAAGAGGAGAAATTGAAGGAAGAGAAGAGGAAAGAAAAGGAGGAAAAGATGCTTCTGAAGAAGAAAATGAGCATGAAAGAGAAAGAAATGGAGAACGAGCGGAAAGAAGAGGAAATGAGACAAAAGGCCGAGTCTTCCATGGACGAAATGGACGATAAGGAAATGAGCGATCAACAACTCAACGAGTCCAAACAGAAAAAGCCAGTATTTCACATCCCAAGTTTGGGATTGAAACTTCCCAAGTTTGTCCACAGCAAACAGACGTATTCCTTTGAAAATAGTGCGATGGAGAAAGAAGGGAAAATGGAGGAAGGAATGGTCATTCCGACAACGTCCAGCATTCTCGACTCTCCCACTGAAACAAAAGTAATGAAGGTGGAAATGATGAGCTCTGAGGAGCCGTGTACTTCAATGACTGCCGAAACCTCCATGGAAGAAATGAAAAAGTCAGACTCGATGGAGGAGACCAAGGAGGGGGATATGAAGGAGACAAAAGGAGGATTCATGTCAAAGGGAATTAAAAGCTTGAAGGATTTGAAAGTGAAAATGACACAAAAATTAAATCATGACTCTGAGTCTGAAGAGGAAGAAGGAGAAGATGGGAAAAAGAAGAAGAGAGACAAGAGTGTTGAAGCCAAAGCGAGGGAAAAGATGGAAAAGGAAGATAGGGCCAAAGAAAGGGCAAAGGAGAAGGAAAAGGCCAAAGCTGAGAAAAAACAAAAGAAGGAATTGAAAAAGAAACTCTCAACTTCCTCAACATCAGGATCCGCCGGAGGTCAAGATCCCATGTCGGGTAACAACGACACATCTTCGTCAGATGAAAGCGACTCTGAAGAACCTCCCAAAAAATCCGGGACCAAGAAATTAAAGAAAGAAAAGCCTAGCAAGGAGAAGGGGAGTAAAAAGGATAAAATGACCAAGGAGAAAGTCAAGAAATCCGAGTCCATGGACGGGGAAATGAAATCGATGGAAATTGAGCCAGCCACTGACATGATGATCAAAGAGAAAAGCGAGAAGCAAATGATATCCAAAATGATGAGCGAAGATGAAAAGATGAAGAAGCAGAGTTCAAGCAGTAGTGAGAGTTCCGAAAGCGACTCAGGACAAAAGGACTCCAAACCTAAAAAACCCAAGAGAAGCCCAAAGAGAAAAGCTCCAGGTCCTCCCATGATTGAAGGAAAAACAATAACAATTGCCGCTGAAGTGATGAATCCCCCAAAAGAATCCATGGAAGAGATTAAACACCCAGCATTGGTTAAATGCGATTCTCACAAAACACCCGAAAGTGGGAGAAAATCAGCCTCTTTTGGAGATTTGAGCAGTTTGCAACCCAAACAAGTTGACACGTCTTCACTCCTTGAAAGGGCCGTTTCAATGGACATGGCATCAGATGAAAATGGAAGCCATGGGCAAATGAGCCAAAAGACGATTCCTCTTATGAGTCCCCTTGAGGATTTAAGTGCCATGACTGACTCGACCACCGCCATGTCTCAATTCAAACCAAAAGAATCTCTCTCGTCCAGCTCGAGCTCAGAGACTCTCAAAGCTTCCCCCACGTCCATCGTCCACGTCTTCCCCAAGGAACAAACCCATAAGGTGGAAATGAAAGAAATGGAAGTGAAAACAGACATTCAGAAAATGATGGAAGAAACAGTCAAAACCATGAACAACATCGTTCACACCATGGACGAAGGCGGGAGCAAACCCACCGAAGTGACCGTCTCAGGCCCTTCCTATTCAAATTCCAACACAATGGAAGTTGGTCAAGTGGCTCAACATGCCGTGAACGAAATCATTTCCACTTCAGAAAGGAGCTTATTAACCCAATCTGTCCAAGTCGTCGGAGACCCACCAATGAGTCTCACCGTGGACGTCGGAGACATGGAAATGGGGAATAATGTAACGGTGATGCAAGTGATGGAGAGCTCCGAGAACGACAACGAGATGATCATTGGGGAAGGAGGAGTGAAAATGCGAAGGGGAGACAGCAAGACCAGATTGATGCAAACAGTCGCAGATGCCAATGAGATCAAGATCAGTCCAGTGTCTGGAAACTCGCGAAGGGATTCTTCCACTTCGTCGGCTTCCTCCACTTCCTCAGACTCTTCTCCGGATATGCGAGGGGAAAAGAAAGCGAATGGAGGTCAAATGATCGAAATCACCTCAAATGAACTCGACGGCGTGATGATGTCACATGCGGAATTTCTCGCTAGACAAAACATGGAAGGAGGAGTAGCCGGCGAACCAACGAGTTTCGACACGTGGGTTTATGTAGAACAAAAGAGTGACGAACCTGTTTCCTCCTCTTCTGCCTCGGACCCTTCGAGCAACGAGGACGACGATCAACCGAGGAACGGAGCTTTGTCACCCACGACATTCAAAATGGAAACGGAGTATGAAACTTCAGAGCTTCGAGTCACGACCTCGCCCCTGTCTGATGATCCAAAACAGGCTAAAGTGTATTCAACCACAATGACGTTGCCGCAGAAAACAATTACGCAAATCGTATTGGGCCAAGACCCGGGTCAACCGTTTTCAATTGTTGATGGCTCAACCTTTTCTAATGGAGTCATTGTGTCCAAGATCACGTTGGATGCTAAAAGCCCAGAGGAGAAGAGGCAAGAAGAGATGGATTCTCTTCCCAAACTTGAAACGTTAAAGTAGAAAAATTGAAGATTAGCCTATATTTTATTCAGGTACCTTGTATTTCAAGTGTATAATATGTATAAATAGTGAGAATATATTACTTATTTTTCATCCAACCTTTCATCCTTTTTTTAATGTTCTAAAATAAAATTATCTACGTATATTTAAGCTCAATATCAAGTATTCAAATAACAACATGTAAGTATTCAAGTTCGCTTTATGTTTTAAAAGTTGTATATATTATGCAAAATGCATATCTTTGTGCTTAATTCAGTACATTATTAGCTTAGGTTCTATTTGATTATTATGAAGTGCCATTTGTAATTCAAAGTACTTTTGAGATTTGATTGAGGATATTTGTGAATCGTTTGAAGTAAGAATGTTCAATGAAATGCGTATTTGAAATGAAATTTTCTTTGTATAATTTTGTAAAAATGTACATGTATTTATAAAAGTAATTGATGTTTAATTAATTAAAAATTAGTTATAGATCATTTACAGGGTTTTTTTTATGTAACTATCAAAAGGTATGTAAAGCGAATTGAATTCCATAAGGTCGCTACGAAAATTTAATAAACGTTAGATAAGAAATTATAGCTTTACATACATTTGATGTTTGCGTTACATAAAAAACTCCCTGTAGACCTAGTTAATATTAAATTACTAACATAAAGCCAAATGATTTAACTGTTGTAGGAATTCAACATTCAAATGTAGGTATTTGAAATTAATTGTCACAAAATTTCCGTTATTTTATATTTTTACACAGGTACCTTAAATGATTCATGAATAATTAAAGATTGGCAATCGATTATGCATACCGTTGGTATTCATTTGATACTCACCGTAAAGTATATGATGAAATTTACACAATGTTTTTGTATTCTTGCTTTTACTGAAAATTAAATTACAATGAATATTTAGAAAATCAGGAAGCAGACGAACAATGCTGAAAGCTTTATGCATACCTATATAAATGTACTTTATTCTAGTGGCCAAAGATAAACTGAAGTTTGTTAGAAACGTGAGAGAGTATAAGATAATAAGCCTTATGAGTAGTTTGCATTAATTGCGTTTTGCGTACATTAACAATCTATGTAATATTTGTACATAAAATTTAAGGTTAGATTACACTAATTTATTTCTATTTAACGATATTTAACAAAAAAAATTGTGGAAAAATAATTAGATGATAGGTGGTTGAATACGTTAATTGTTTGAGTATAATTCTGGTGAAATTTTTACATAAAGTTGAGTAATTAATGAAATCTGCTGTTAAAATGGTTATTTTTGTATTATATTAAGAGGCTCGCTTAAGATAATAATTTTTTTATACTTTTAAGTAATTAGTAGTAAATTAACAAGTAAAATGTACTAAACAAATGTAGAAATTCGAGCTAAAAAACAAAAAAATTGTTATTTAAAATAATAGCAATTTATAATAACGCATATATCTAATCTGATTTGTAATTTACTCTTCTTAATATGATTATTCGACTAGTTTAAAGAATTACACTTGTTTATTAAACTTTTAAAGTAACAGCGCTACTAAAAATTCCCGTTTGTATGCAATGATTAATAATATAATTATATGAAATGTATTTGTATGAACGAGTACATTTTTCTTATATTTCGTAAACTTCCACACTGTCTGTCCTGTTGTAAATAATTTAGATAACAAAACATGTATGCTTATGATCTATTAAGTGATTGATTGCTCAAAAAATGAAAGCAATTTCAGAACCAATGTTAAAAGTATATGCATTTCACTTGGCTTTAATTTTCGTCTTATATTTAGAGTAAAATATATTATAATTTTAATTGAAAATGGTAATAAGAATTTTAAGTTTTCTTAAATTCCTTTATCCAAATTCCGTCCATTTGTAAAATTTTGTATAAACAATTTGAAAGATTTTTACTTATTATTATATGTGGAATCTCTTAATTAAGTACTATTTCATATTTTAAGATTTAAAAAATCTTTTATGCTGGGCATGTTGCAATAATGTGTAAATATCAATAAAGTATAGGCTACGAATACAAAAGTGGAAAGTATACTTCTGTATTTCATGCTTAGTATAGATCTTTTTGTTAAATAAGTTAATTGCAATTAGCAATAATAAGCATTTAAGTTCTGAAATTTAATTCACTCTAAATTACCTCGTTTTATAAAATTGAAGTTAAAACCTTTCCTGGTCTGTGTTTCATTTCCATTTTTTCAGTTTTTCGAGAAAGGATATCCAAATCCCTTCTGTGTAAAATTGATTAAAAAATAACGTTTAAGGTTTTTAGGTTTAAAAAGTATTTTTAGGTACTTTAATTGTCAACAGATCATTTTCCCTGTTAAAAATGATTTAATAATGAGTTTATCTAGTACCTAAATGTTATTTTCTTAAGCTACTTTAACGTTGCATGTAAAATGTCAATGAATGTTCATGAATCAGAGGGTAAATATCATTTATAAAAGTACTTATAAATAGTCTGTTGCATCACATTTATTATTTTAATTAATTTTTAATTAGATATTTTGTGTTAATGTACTTCGTTTAATACCTTGAGTTTCATACCTCTTTGGTATTTAGATTATATTTTTAGTTTAAGCTACTATAGGTCCATTCTTTGCTCAAGGCAATGAGGACAAGAGAATTGCGGTAATGCCAATCAAGTTGTAAAAATATTATTTGTAGGTCATTATATTAAATATAAATATACTTACTCTCTGTATCATAAATGTACTTTATTAAAAAGTAATTTCTTTATGTCAAATAGGCTGGTATACGAAACATTGGAAGGATTGATAAAACTTGGATTCATTTTCATGTGTTTAATGGAATAGATAATAAGAAATTAATAATGTTTAATTGAACTGATCTTATATATGAACTAACAAAATAAACTTGTATTTAGGTTATAATATATTAATTAGATTTGAATAAATACAAACTAAAGAGAATTGAATAAATTTATTTGCGAATATTTTGCTCATTTATTTTCAAGTTGAGAATAAAAATGTTAAATAAACCAAGATTTAGATTAAAAAACTTACATTTAGTTTTTTAATTGTACGCTATTCTATTGTCGTTGCATACAAAGGCAATTTTTTAAGTAATATAATTTTATAAAAAACCTTGAATATTGTTTTAAGCAAAGATAACCGATCTTTAAATATAATAATTTAAAAAATAACAATCTCGTAATTTAAAATCATTTTTCATTAATTAGATTAAAAGATTAAATGCCACCCATTTATAGGTGATATCTCTAAAAACAATCATTTAATATTTTTAAACGTCGTTTTATTGCATATTAGTATTATTAGTCAAACTTACAATTTTATTTTAAAACTGTTATGTGGAGGATTGTTTGTAATTCTTTGTAGACATTAATTTCTTTCCACACATCGCACAAATTCCTTTACTATAAGCGCACGGTTGACAATAATATGACCCAGCTTGATGAACCTTCTGTTTGCATATTCTACATGGTTGTAACTTAGTTGAATAAGGGTTGAATCTTGCACTTTTTGAAGCTAATAACTTATTTTCTCCAACCTAAAAAACAATAATCACAAAATAAAATAAATTATTTGACTTAAAAGAGCCTGAGCTGTACATTATTTAATAACCACCCTTTAACACTAAATAGCAATGATTATTATATTTCACACAGGGTAAAATTAAAATAATTTTAATGCAAAAAATGGTTAAAAATAAGTATTTATGAAATCATACTTTTCTTCCACCACCATCAGTTGTATTTCTTGCTCCACTTTTCCAGGGATCGGGCGTTATCACTTTTCCCAATTTCTTTTCACAATTATCGCAGACCATAATGGATCCTCTAAAAAGAATTATAACATTAAAGCACTACGAATAGCATTAAATATAAACATTTTATAAAAGAACCGACGATTATCAGCTAAATTAATAAATACAATCATTAACAAATTATTGATTACTAATTAAAACAATTAAATCGGAATCAAGGCTAAATTCAATTTAGAATTAAAATTATTTACCTTGAATGAAGGTTAGACCCAATAAGCGTAAATAACTCCAATTAATCGAGTACAAAAATATAATCTAAAGCACAGTGAAGTAAATTGTAGATTTCAAATGAAATAAAATTTAATAGACAAAAATTAGCTGTGTAAAAATAATTTAAATTAATTTTATGATGAAAAGATGTTGATTTGATGAATGGCGCTTTCGTGATTCGAAGAGAAACTCTGTGTGAGTCGCCGTTTCCATCTGGTAGGGATTGTCCGAAGGAAAAGAGGCGTAAGTCGTGTCGTCGACCACAGGAAGTCAATTTGCAACATTTCGATTCGCAAAATGGTGGAGGAACTCAATGTTTGACGAAGGTTGTTTGGAGGCACACCTCGGCACATTGACCCGACCTCCTCCAAAGTCCGGGCAGACTTGAAGCCCAACTATTTTTCTACTTTTCTAGTATCTTGATAATATTAGTTAGGGTGGAGCAACCACAGGAGTGTTAGCTATATTTCATATGTGAATTCATTCCTCGTCCTCCCATCCGTCAAAAGTGCCCTTCACTCTCAACATCTCAATTAGCTCTTTTTTCATATTTATTCCAATGCCCGTCATGTTTTAAAAGAACTATTATCAGTGATACATTTACATTTTATTTATTTTAATTAATCATTTTTCGTTGAGAGTCCCATTTTACCTTTTTTCAAATTCGACTCTACCTTTTTAAGATCATCAACTCTGTTAGCTATCGATTTCATTTTAGTTAGCATGATCTTATAGAAAAAGTTGGATTTGAAAGAAAGACATCTCACCGCCCAACGATAAAGCGGTAAGTTAATCACACTATAATTCTAAATTATTTAGCATTTAATTCATTCAATCCTTGTCATTTTTGAGATGAAGGTTCAAATGCAATCAATCGACTTTGATACTTTGCAAATCTTTTCTAATCAGAATTATGGGGAAACATCTGCTTTTGATAAGACAAGGCTAATTATTATAGATTAACGATAAATCATTTCCTATCTTCTTAATAACGGCGTAATGTATTGATGAAGCAAACTCCAGCGTAATCCTAAAGTTTTATCATTGCTGATTAGTACGCAATATGACATTTGACATTTCACGTTATTTATTTTGAAATTAACAATACTTATTCTTTATTTACATTTTCCCTCAGCCACATTGAATAACATTCACATGTGAGTACTAAAGAGTTTGGACATTGTAGAGATAATAAATGAGAATATTAGGGCTATCTCTAATCGCCGCATGCATGCAGTAAAATCCTGTTTTATTCCCAAACGGGATTTGACAATTAGCTAGCTTCCATACCTTCAATTCCTTTTCATATAAGTAGTACTTGATAGGCAAATGAGGAAACCTATTAGTCTCACAATTTCTTATCGTAAAACGAACTCCTAAATCGTTTTTTAACTGTACAAGTCTCAGCTTTATTAAAATATATAGTAAAAGCCTCAGATGGTTGAAAGTTGAAACGCTTTAGAAAGCATTGCATATTGAACATAAGGAGCACCACTCCTTTAATTCCTTCATTCCCTTTTCCATATTATGTGAATATTATTTAAAAGTTGAGAGATAAATATTACATGATTTAATAATCACAAACTAAAGACCTAACAATCCTGTTTCCCCTTCTTGGGTCAAATTGAGCCTAACGAGGCAATCGTAAGTCTTTAGCGACATAGAGGCATATTAATATAAGTAAAAAAAGATTTCCCATATTTATTCCTCGATATTCACGTAAAGTAAGTTTTTTATTATGGACATCAATATCAGCGGTCACGATCTGCAAGTGTGAATCTGATGGGAGAGGAATCTTAAGAATCTTAAGAAGGCTCATTAAGCATTTAGTAGGTATAGAACCAACGAGGGCGTGTAGGAAAATTCCTTAAACTACCAAGGTGGGGTTTGGGAACTCAGGAGGAATGTACGTGTTGATGTTGACTTGGATTAAGAAATTCGAGCTAATGACTTTTCGATGGAAATGTGGATATTAAGGAATTGAACTCGCATAAAACAGTTAAATTTTTTGACCCCGCTCGCTCGCATAGTCGTTTAATAACACCCAAAAGGCTGTCGAATACAAATATTATTCTAAATGTCTAACATAAAGAGGCCAAAGAAGAAAATAAACTGTTTATGATCTTGTTGGGATCTGGATGTAATAAGAAAACTGTTTAATAATTAACAGAGAGTATCAACATGACGCAGTTGACGCAAGATGAGATTGTGAACAACACCAAGACGGTGATAACAGGGCTTGAGTCACTGAAGATCGAGCATCAAGCGGGGCTTCAAACCTTGGAGTCTCATTTGAAAGGAGCAACAGCCAGCTCCGAACTCCCCGGCGATGATCAAGGACTCACAGAGAAAACGGACATCCTTCACAAGTCACTCGAGATGATTGACATTGGCCTTGAAGAAGCGAAGGTAGGAAGTCATGATTGATGAGACTCATATTTCATCCATTTTGTGTGGCGGTAATTAAAGAGCGTTCCCCTCCGTTGTTCTAATAGGTGATGGTCGCTTTCGCTCATCACATGCAAATCACCGAGGCAGAAAAGCAGAAGTTGCGGACTCAAGTCAAGCGGTTGTGCCAAGAAAATGCTTGGCTGAGGGACGAATTGGCTACGACTCAACAGAGGCTTCAAGCCTCGGAACAGCTCGTCGCTCAACTCGAAGAGGAGAAGAAGTCGCTCGAGTTCTTCAATTCTATCAAGAAATATGACCAAGAGTCAAACGTAATTTACCCATCATGATAAATCTCCTCGTTAGATCTCTCTAATGATTGCTTAGATAGCACATTCTTTCAGCATTAATTTTTATGGGGAATTCTTGAACTCTTCAAGTCATTTTTTAGAGAACTTTACACATGTAAAAGTTTATAGCGAGGAAGATTAGGTATAAATAGAAAGCCATTATGTTTTTTATTATGAATTTTTAAATGAAAATGGAAATGTACGGAGGACTTTATTGGAAAGTAGTTCGATTTAATTCTTATAGATATTAGAGAGGAAGGAGGGTGAAATTGAATGTAAAATTGTGAATGAATTTGCAGAATGAGGAGAGCACAATGGAGACTTCGACTCGCTCTGAGAGCAAACCTGAATCCGATCCTGTGATGGATTTATTCCCAGATGATGACAATGAAGAGAGAGGTAATACATGTTGGAGCTGACGTGGCAAATTGGGCTTTTAACGAGACGGATGTACTCAAAAAATGTTTTTTGGGATCTTTTAGCTATGTCACCCACTCCACCGAGTCAGTACGTTCAGCAGGCTAATGCTGGATATGAGATACCAGCGAGGCTACGGACTTTACATAATCTCGTGATTCAATATGCATCCCAGGGAAGATACGAGGTCGCCGTCCCATTATGCAAACAAGCACTTGAAGACTTAGAAAGGACTTCTGGAAGAGACCATCCTGATGTTGCTACTATGCTCAATATACTCGCCCTTGTTTATAGGTTGGTTTTTTAAAATATTAAAAAATGTTTAATCGATACACTAAAAGCAAAATGTAATTCAATTTAATATAGGGATCAAAATAAATACAAAGAAGCTGCGAAGCTCTTGAATGATGCGTTAGCCATTCGGGAAAAGACTCTTGGGGAAAATCATCCAGCGGTAAGTGAAATTACTTTCTCGACATATTTTGTACATTAAATTTTAGCATACTTCTCACGCAAATAATTTCATTATTTTTAATAATTTAGGTCGCGGCCACTTTAAACAATCTAGCTGTCTTGTATGGAAAGAGAGGAAAATATAAAGAAGCTGAACCTCTTTGTAAAAGAGCCTTAGAGATTCGTGAAAAAGTATTAGGGAAAGATCATCCTGATGTTGCAAAGCAATTAAATAATTTAGCCTTGTTATGTCAGAATCAGGTATGTACTCGTTGTTTATCTTGTTCAATTATTTTTATAGTGATTTATATCAAAAAGAAATGAAGTGCAAATTGACATTATGTTATGGCATAAATAGGGCAAATACGAAGAAGTGGAACGATACTACCGGAGAGCATTGGACATTTACGAATCAAAACTCGGCCCTGACGATCCCAACGTTGCTAAAACAAAGAATAACCTTGCCTCATGTTACCTCAAACAAGGGAAATATAAGGAGGCGGAAATTCTTTACAAACAAGTCCTGACGAGAGCACATGAAAGAGAATACGGGGCCATTGACGGTAAAATTGAATTAGCAATTTCGATTCAGATATAAAAAGGATAAATTGGCCATTTTAGTTTATAATTTATTTTATTGTTTTTAGGAGATAATAAACCAATCTGGCAAGTTGCGGAAGAACGCGAAGAGAACAAGCTAAAGAATAAGGATAATGCGTCCGATTACGGCGGATGGCATAAAACGGCAAAAGTCGATTCTCCGACAGTTACCACAACTCTCAAAAACTTGGGTTTCTTGTACCGACGGCAAGGGAAATACGAAGCGGCCGAGACAGTTGAAGAATGTGCTTCCCGATCCAGAAAAGAGGTAGGAGCTTTAAAAGGGTTTAAAAGAATCCCACCTGAGATGTTCGAGGATTACTGGAAGATCTCATTGATTTATCGAGTGTGGAATTGAAAGTGATTTTTCTTGGGAATTTTCAGGCATTGGACGTCATCAAGCAGGCGAAGATGGCTCAAATCCTCGGTCCAGGGGAGGCAGGAATTCTCACACCGCAAGAAAAAAGGAGGAGTTTGCCGGCTCAAACTTCTCGGGACAGAAGCCGGCGAGGATCCCGGGAATCCTTGGATTCGGTGCAGTACGACGCAGGAGATGAGGTCAGTCCAATACAATTCTTCTCATCCAGGAAAAAAATATAAATGTATGCTGGGGGCTTACGGGCTCCTACAAAAGACACGCTTACGCTTCTTCTCCTAAGTTCTCTCTGCCCTTGTAGTGATTTTAATAAATGAAAATTATTCTGTATTTAGTTGATTTTAAAAATACCTCGTTAGAATTGTATTTTTATTTAAAATTTTCTTATTTATTAAATGACAAATTTAACAATCGACTTTTTCGATTTAATTATATATGAATTTTGATGATAAAAGTATTTAATAATATGAATTATCCAATGAATAATGGCCATAATAATTTTGTTGAATTTAATTTTAATCAAAAGATTTATAAAAAAAGTATTTCTTCATCCACTATTAGATTCATCTTCAAATCTAAAAGATGGTTTTTAAATTGAAAGATTGTATCATTTTAGTGCCTTGCCTTAAATATTTACCTTTGATAGTCTTGGGATATAATTATTAGTTTATTAGTCTTAAATATTTTTAGGCATTGTAGAAAGATGTTTAATTACCTATGTTAATTATCATGAAAGTTTTAGAACAAAAATAGCGAGTTTAAATCCAAAGCATGACCATTTTATTTGACTAGGACAAAACAAAGTTGCAATTGCCAGTGATAATTACAACTCCTTAGAGTTTAGCTTTTTGGGGAATAGGGACTTACCATTAGGAGAGTGTGCTTGACTTAGGGCGTCCCTCTTCTTCGTCTCTGCTTGAGTGTTGGCTTGTTGGTGGTTGACTCATTGTTGTTGGATTGCAGCCGTCAGCGTCAATAGGACAGAGTGTGAAGGCAGGCGGAGACATAGGGCACATTGTACAGAGAACCACGGGAGAGACGGTTGGGGGCGAGACGCCGAGGGGAAGCCTCAAAACGAAACTCTTTTCTGCTCTCGGCCTCAACTCCTCGTAAAACCACGCCAAAGACCAGATTTAATTTTAAACAAACAACTTCCCGAATAATCTCTGGAGACCCCAAAAATACGAAAATGAAAGACTTGAAATTAAGAAACGAATTAATATTAAACTTGCGTTCACTTTTCTTGTTAATACAAATCCTTTATATTTAGCATTAAGATTGATGAGATCGATGCGAATACGGAATAACGTAAGTATACAGTACGCAAATATGAGTGTGAACTTTTAATTGTTGTAAAGATGAAAGATGTGCACAGGAAAAGGAGAGAAAAATTACTTGTGAGTTTAATTTGATCGTGGCTTTTTAATGTTTGGATATCGCTGCCTGGAGTATGCAATTTATAAAAAATGATTAAAGCCGTTAAAGCTATGAATACTTGACTTGTCAGTTTGTTGAGGTATTAATCGAATTTTCACTTTTTCACTTTTCCAATGTTACCGCTATATAAAATTATTTAAATGAATAATGATAAAAAGCTTATTATAAGATGAAAGTTCAGATGATGAGAATCAAGTGCTTACTAAATAATTAATAATGTCATTATAGTTATTGGGCTTCCATTTAATTAAAAATCACGGTAGGATATATTAAAGAATCAAGAGTGCTTTTGTAAAAAGTCACGAATTTTTGAGACATTTCTATTAAAATGAGATGAAAACAAAGTTGTAATTTGATGAGACTGTCGATCCTATTAAAAATATGAAAAGTGCTCAGCATTTATAAAGGAGACTCTTTATGCACTCACGCATTGCCTTATGAATTACACTGCTGGTGATTAGAGTCGCGAGTGTTCAATAATAATATTTTAATATGTTATTTAATATGAAAACAAATTCCATATTAAAACTAAAAAGTTTGGGGATTTTTGATATTATTAAGTCTCTTAACAAGATTAGCCAAGGGGTTCTGCTACATGCTTTATTTGTATGAACCACGTCAAATGATTTTAAATTTTTTTTAAAAGAATAATTATGGGATTTTATGAAAAAGTTATTGTATGGTTTACGCTTCATTTTACTTATGACGTAACAAAACAATAAATTACAAATTCGTATACAGAGTGAATTATTTCATATTAATTAATAGTTTTAATTTAAGAGAGAAATGAATCTCATCTCAAAACGTTATACAGTTTTTTAGATGATCAATGTAAGTATTTACACCGTTTTGTATCTTTATATCAATTGGATAAAATAACAAAGAACAAGTTTTATATTCACATTTAGAAATAAATTTTTGTCATTTTTACTTGTAATTTTAAACTAAAAATTCGTAATTAAGCTTAATATACGAAATTACTTCATATCATATTTCACATGTTGTTTTTAATCCTTATTGTCAATCATTTTATTTATTTAATTAAATTGTGATTATTTAAAAATAATGGAAATCGTTAAGGCTTAGAATCAATCATAATAATTGATTATTTAAGAAGAAGTAATAAACGCAATGAATGCCTGGAACATTGATACCTGCTTAACAATTAACATGTTGTTTAATTTTACATTATACTTGTTCTGATTAAAATGTGAATTGTGAAGATTTAAATTAGAAAAAAAATATTCATGGTTGTAAAATCTTCCATTCAATGGGGATTGAGGAATAAATAATGTTGTTTACAACTAAAAGTAAGAAATAAAAGTAGATGAATATGACTTGTTATTTTGGTTAAAGTGTTCTTTTGTTATCAACTTGAGAATTTCATTTATAAAGAAGAAAGTCCTTTGATGAGGAAATCGGGTTGTTTGAGGTCTCTGCACTGCAGTTGTTCTCACACGCACACGTTAGAATTAATGCCGGCTGTAAAACTCCCGCTTGGTGCTTCAACCGGCTAACAAAAATATTAATTGTTAGAAAAGATACATAAGGTGAATTCTAACTTGACTGACGCTTCTTGCTATTTGTTTAACCATTATTAAACGGAATAGTAATGGTTGAAAATAATTTATTAGAAAAAAGTTCATTTGTAAGAAGCATATAAATATTCGTTCGTGGTTCTCTGTACATTGTACCAAATAACCCTTGATCATTACCATTCAGCAAATTAAAAAGAATAACTTTTTAGCAAAGAACTAACAGGCAATTACGACTGCTTTCAATTAATATAATTTTGCTATTTATTAGTATTTGTAGCTGCATTACTCTCATTAACATGCTCTGCATTAACTTATTAAACGCTAATACATTAATAATTATTTTTAAAAATATTTAAAATAGTTATCTCAAGAGCTAAACATCAAAATTTTAATCGGATATGATTTTCTTTGTTTTCATATTTTTTCTTTACTCGTATTTAAAATTTATTCGAACTTTTGTTTACTCTTTAGTACTTTATTATTAAAATTCAATCATTTATAAGCAATCATTTGATTTGATTTTACAATAAATCTTTGTTTCAACAGTCAATCATCCTTTCTTAATTTCTTATTATTTCTCTATTATATTCCTATTTTATAAATATAGTATGAAAAGTATATCACACTGTGTTTTTAATTCGATAATTCATTAAACGTTAATTAGAGTTCATGTTAATTATTTAAAATTGTTTTAATTATTTATTTATCTTTATCACATTCATATTTTTAATTTTAATTAAGTAGATTTTGTATGTTCTTTGAATTGTCTAATTATTTTAATTTTAAGATACTACTATATTTAAATTAAAAAGCTAACTAAAACATCTTTAACGATAATCAAGTATTTAGATCTCGTAAGTTTTGTAGTTGGTTGCTTATAAGCTTTTGCACGTAGCACGTTGAGTAGAAGGCGTGTTTCTCCGAAGGGGGAAAAGAAGGGACGATTAGGGGAAACTTGAGTTGACCTTCCTGTGTGTACAGTTTGGGAAATTGAGGCGGTCAGGTTCGTTCTCGAAGTTGAGGGCTTCAATTCGTAATTCCATTCCGAAAGTGATGGAAATGCTCTCAAGGCGAGACCCCGACTACATCAAGCAGTACACAAGGTGAGAAACATTTATGTCCCAGGTCAACTTCCATTCACACTCACACCAAATACTCTTTTCTCTGTCCACAATCTGAGGGTGAATTGAGAGCAGGAACGTACAAGTCATCAACAAATATTTTCCACGACACGAACCACTTTAAAAAAATCGCAATTGCAACTTTGGTACGGCGACTTGTTTTATTGACATTGTAATCATTTGCGTCTTCTCGAATGTCATTATAATTAGATATTACGTTATTCAACAATTTTTACAACACGGGCACTAACGATTATTCACATAATCTATTTGTAAATTATTTAAAAACTAGTTTGGACGTTAATTATAATATCCGTAATTTTGTTATTATAAGTTTGGCTGAATAATTATGCATAAATGCCCATTTAAGGAATTTTTATTCTTTGATGGTAATTTGATTCTTTCATATCGAGTATATTGCATCATAAGACAAGAGGAGTGCTTGAAGCAATAGATTATATTTATTAATTAAATTTGATTTTTCTTGCTCTCATTTCATGGGTTGTGGATCCTCCACTCATTTGTTTGCACTTTTCTTTCATTCGCAGTTGCTGCCTTGTAAATTACACTTTCAGCAACTCCTCATATTTCAATTATTCATTGCACATTTCGTAGAAGTTATAAAATTAATACAAGTGAAATCTTTCTATTATTTACAATCTGAACAATTGAATGAACCTGAATAATCAACTCATTTTCTTGTGTAGCATGAAAAGGGCAAACTCCCTGTCGGTCCTTAGCGGAAAGTTAAATGATCAGGTAATAATGCCATTAAGAATAAGAATAATTGGAAAGGAAATGATTGCAGTCTGATAGCCATATTTAACAATGTCTCTTGTTTGGTTTGATTAGATTTCACATGGACCTCTCCACACCCGCACAGCCAGCTCGGAACGATTAAGGCAATCGAAGGATTGACGGTGGATTTCTTCATTCTTAATTACTAATTACACATTGCGTCTTCAGAAGTTAATAGATTATAATATTACTATTGTATGAAGTATGGACGTAGGAATTGCAATTTAATGCTCGTTGGTATTATTTATATTGTAAAAGTACTTGATCAAATTGAAGATATTAAATATACCTATTTAAGCTATTAGGGGAGATTGGGAAAGATTGTGAATTACAATTATCATTATTATAATACTTACCAATTATATTAAAGCATAGTTGACGTTTTTGTCTGGAAAAGATTTTTGTATTTAATTTCCTTTTAATCTCATTTTTAAACTACTCGTCCAAAAGTATTGACACATTCCATGCCCAACTTTGTTAATTGTAGAAGCTCCTAGTCTTCCTCTCTTACGTTCTTGAGTTCCGAAGCGTATTTTATATATACATCTTGTATATTATGATACATTTACTATGAATCGGCGTAAGGATTTTAATAAATATTATCATATAGTATTTCATAAGGAAACCTTTCAAATGATAAATTGCAAAAAACTACTATATTTAAACATGCTAAACTAGTACCAAAGGATATCTTAATTCATAATTCTTGTGTGTTTATTTAGTTATGATTTTCGAGGAGCCTTCCTAAGCATTTTAAGTGAAATCGAATTCGTTTCAAAATGTTTTTCCTCAATTTTATTTAATTATTTGCAATTAAACTGGCAAAAAGGTCATAACCTTAAAGTTGTATAAGTAGGTAATTTAAATTCAGATGTATTATTAACATGAGTTACAAAAATAAACTGTATAATCGTAGTGATTTAAATTTTAAATTTATTTTTCACGGTTGTTTCATTGAAGGTGATTAGGAAAGTCTTTGAAATCCTACAAAGCTTGTACTATGCAGAAAACCAAATAATTTATTCATAAAAAGTATTATTTGCCTGTGTGTAATCTTTTAAGTTAACAATAATGTATTTTTATTGAAATGGAAAATAAATGGTTTTTACACCAATGATAGGCGTTCGGAATTCAATTCCTCCTGAGCTATGTCAATACATGGTCATAAATCATAAATAATTGATTGTTTAAAGTTATTGGCTTGGATTGTTCACGAACTTCTGAATTACTAATCATAAAAAATATATGAGTGATTGTTTCATAATGAATTATTTAACTCGCATGGGTATAAAGGACTCATTACAAATCCTCCTCATACTCTCATCAAAGGAGATTTATCCTTTAAAAGAAGTCCGCCACGTTAGTACTGAATTTCATTAATATTTTTATTTGAAGAATTCATCATAAATTCATAATCAATCTGTGGTTTGAATGAAAAATTTTCTTATCATTTAACATTAAATGAACCTGACTCACAGCTTTCATCCATAAAGGTTTATTGGCATATCCCGTCTCCTATTTTATTTTGCTCGCAGTTGGCATACACACATTTACAATACTGTTAAGCTCAGTCAGATAATTAATTGATATTTTAAGTACAGCTTTTGTAAACTACACACAATTCACATTTTATTTCACATAACATCACAATTTTAATACAAAATTGTGATGTTAATGGTAAGTAATAAAATGTTTACAAGGATATACACGTTCCATCATAAGTTTTTTCAGTTTATATAGAAGTCTTTCACATTACAAATTTTAATATGATTAATAGAGTTCATTGAAAGATTGTCATTTGAAGTTTAATTCGTTGATTAATTAAAAAAAATGCCATTCCATTTGAAATTGAAGTTTTCGATTAATTAAAGGCGATATTGTAATCTAATATATTTTAAATGAAGACATTTGATGAAATTGGAAGCTTTAGTCAGTCAATAAAAATATTATTCATAATTGCACTAATAATGTACTTTCTTTAAATGAAATATATAAAATAATTACTAAAAATAACGTACCTATTTAATTTAAAATTATAATTATAAAGCGACAAAAATTTTATAAGAATACATCACAATTTAATTAAGTTTAAAAAACTTTCATGTTTGGTTGGTAATTTTTTTCCTTATCCATAATGGAATTAAGCTCAAAGCTGCATTTGAAACATTTCATATTCTACTATATTTTAATTATGTTTTATAAGCTAATAAGTATTTTTTAATTTTAAACATTTGTTCAAAAATTATGATTATTAAACGAATTAATTCTGTTCTGCACTTTATAAAATATTAGTTCATTAAAATAATACTATCAAGCTAACCAAAATGATTAGATTCATATTGGTATGTCAAAATTATGAAAAAATTAAAATTCTAAAACGATTTGTAGCAAGTCTATAAATATTGTTTCGTGAGTCAAGTTGGCTAGTTGCATGTGCTCATTTAAAAGTAAATTGGTATTAATTATATCCTAAAATGTTAAAATGCCCAAAAGAAAATTTTTTTCTCAGTATCCTACTTCCTCTCTTAAAACTTTCAGCATGAAGGAGAGAAAACGAATGCCGAAAGAAGGAAAATGAATAAGTTGGAACTGATTTTCACTCCACTGTTCTGACGCTGAGTCTCATTGAGAAAAGTGATACGATGATCCAATCCTTGAATGAATGGTCCAGTTCGAATAAGATACTCTGCCAGAGTGTCCGAGTCAAGAATTCCTGGAAATTGCTATTAGATAACGAAATATGAAAAAGAAAAAAGAAACCTGAAAGATGATGTGCTCGAAGATTCTGTTTAATAACTTGAAATCCATCTCCACCAGTGGCAAGGTAAGTTGGAACAGCGACTATATAAATCTTCTCTTCTTTTATTGGTTCAAATTCCGGGACGCGACATTCTCGACATCTCACTAAAAGTTTTACCACTCGACTTCCCACAGGTTGAGAAAGGTCATAGGTCACTTTTGCGCCTTAAATTGTCAAAATTATATTACATGTATATTAAGCATGTAATAAGTCAAGTTAAATTTATTAGTTTTATTTATTAAATGATAAGCTTAAAAGATATTTATGGTTTGGTTTTTTCAGTTTTCTAGTTAGTTATGATGAATCTCTTGAATCATCAATTCTTTTATTAAGTCTACCTGATACTTGCAGGAATTTTCCAGCTAAATGGAATCCAGCTGGATCATATCCTTCAACTGAGAACTCAAATGCTTGTTTGAGATACTTTCCTTGTATCTCAATGAGATCTATGGTGTTTTGAAATGGGAGAACTGTAAGAACGTCTTCCATAGTCACCGTTCCTACAATACAATAAGGACCCCGTGAATAAAGATATATGTATAAAGACTAGAGATTTTATTTCATGTCACCATTATTGGCCTTTTCGTCGATTGATGCACGGATGCCGCCGCTGTTGAGCAAAGCTATTGAAACTCGACTCCAGTGCTCGTCATCAGGGAATTTGAGATTCTAAAAGAGAGGATGAGCGTGAGATTAAATACATGATCCCTTCGCTTTTTACCACAAGGCACACGGCTTTCAAATACTTTAGTTTAAAGTCAGATAGAGCGGAGATTCTTGTCCATGCGTGAAGTGTAAAAAGCACATTACATTAGGCAGAAATCAAAGTGTCAGAAACAGGCTTACTACAAAAACCATTGCGTCAGCAATGATGTTTCCCAAATTGCACTCTCGGAGCCGACAAACTTGAGAACTTCCTTCCAAAAAGACTCGAGTCTTCCCAACCTCTTGTCTTGTCAGTTTGGTTATGTTAATTCCCCATGCTTCCACTTCTTTCAGGAGTGCTGGATCTGGGAGAAGTTGTTAAATAAATCAATTATTATCAAATTTACATATAAATTATCATGAAAAATTATGATCCATTGTCAGTAGTAAACTTAAAGAATATAAGAAAAGACACAAGAAATAAATTATATTTTCTCATAAAAGAAATAAATCTCTGCAATACAAGATTTGAAGTTTTGGATAAGTCACTTTACTTTTATCACTTTAATATAACTATCTACAAGTACTAGCGTTTCTTTGTTTTAGTATATGTTATATTAATATAATTACCTATTAATTATTACCAATGAACTATAATTGTAAAATTACTTAAATACCTTCAGGAACTGAAGAATTCAGAAGGATCGGATTTCCTCCCCAATAAGTCAATTCCCCATCATCGTCAAAGGTCAAGTTCAAATATCCCAAATATTTTCCAAAAGCGTAAGCCTATGAAAAGATATCATTAGCATATTTAGCAAGTCTACTTTTGTACACTTCCACTAGGATAAAAATTCATTATGCGGGGAAATGCAAAGGTCGTCTTTGATTTTCCTTTCAGAAAATAATTATAGTTTATTAGTGATCCTAACCTGCACCACAGGAACTTTCCTTCCACTTTTCTGTTCTATCATTGTTGGATAGTCTCCAATTGGCTCCTCCACGTCCGGAGCTTCTCCTAAAATAATTTTAATAGCATGAACACTCCGCACACACTTGACTCCTCTTGAACATCTTTTATACGAGAGAACTTCACCATGATACAAAAACGTGTTCGTGTGGCCTCCGACGACGGCATCAATTTTATCCACCATGGCCACTTTCATGTCAACATCATAGCCCGCGTGGCCGACTGCTATGAGAATCTTCACACCTGTAGCGTAGAGTCTCTCCGCTTCCCGACTCACTTCCTCCACAACGTCGAGGAATTTGAGATTCCCAGGATTTGAAATCGCCTTCAGGAATAATTAACACTTTTACCACTCCCACACGAAGGAAGTTGTAAATAAATATGTAAATGATTTTAGTCGGGCTCATTCTCAAATCTTACCGCAGTCTCCTGCAAGTCAACCAATAATATTTTTTTTATTACATTGAGTAACTTTGCTTAACTAAATAAACACAAAGCTTATAAGAAAATAAATCTTAAACTTAGCTTTGATATAACTAAGAATTAAGAAATTTCTATCCCCTGCGGACAAACTAATTTGTTTTAAATTGAATGCATCAGTATGATACCTGGGTGGTGAAGCCGATGATGCCCACCTTTGTGCCACCATAGTCAACGACGACTGAATTATCGAAAAGCCCCTGCATGGAAGGCTCAAGGGCTGCATTAATGTTACAACTTACGACGGGGAATGTGGCATTTTGTAAAAAAGGAACCAGTCCCTCGATATTGTCATCAAATTCGTGGTTCCCAAAAGCCTAAGAATCAAAACTTGATTTTCAAACCATACACGAGTGTTTGGAACTTTAGAGCTTATAAAGAGATCATAAAAGTGAGTCTTGCCATTGCGGTGTGATTGAGCCAGTTGACAAAATGGCTCACAATCCTCCATTTGAACAACGTGTACCAAACAGTCCCTTGATAATAATCCCCGGCTGATAAATAAGCAACGTTTTCGTGAGACTTTCGAATCTCCTCAACCTTCGATTCCCCACAATTATCCCAAATTAAAAGTTTATTAGCGAAAATGAAGAATTAAACAATTAGTATATTGAATTTTTCATATGTTTCCTTTTAGTTAGTAAAGTACATAATTAAATTAGAATTCAAGGGTTTAAGTTTTAATGACTTTATAATGAAGTCTGGCAAATCCCCCGTAGCATTTTCCTTCTTTGGCTTCATCAGGATGACAGGCCCCGCTGTGTTTGCTGGTTTGGGCAAATCTTGAGTGAACGTCGTTGGTGTGGAGGACCGTCAAGTGAAACTCACACTTCGCCCATGAGACAAACAGGAGGAGAAAGGAGGAAATCGCGAGTCTCATGGTTCCGTCTATTTTAGAAAAGATGTTTTTATAGAGATGAGCACCGGAGTCCTGAGCTCCTCAATCGTCAGCCAACTACTGAAAAGTGAAGGAGAGAAAATGAATTAAGGTATTCATCCAAACACACACCCAAGTTCTCCCCTCACGTCCTACACTTCTCTCTACACAAACTACATAGACTAAATTCCAAATTCCTCACATACACACAACGAGACTCGAACTGGTACAACATCCATCTATCCTTATCATATTTACATTATTACTTCACATTCTCCCCTTTCTTTTGCTCTATATCTTGAAAGATAGCTTCTGTACTTCAATCCCTCTTCATTCTCTTTTTTTAAAAAAAATATTTATGTGTATTTCTTATATCGGTATACACACACATACACACTCATTCACTCACAAATAAGTAAAAGCTGTAGAAGTATACTAGTAACGCACTGCTCTATGTATAATCATCGCATCACTGATTTTTTATATAAACTGATTTGACGCTCATGTCATGTCTGAGCTGAGTGCTGCCTTGTATTCCGTTCCGAGCAAGTGGAATCAGTAATGGTTGCATTCTAATAATAATGTTACTAATGTTTTAATCATCAGATTCCCTACTCATTTGAACTAAGTGATGAAGAGGATGCATGGCTAATGGGGCTGTGTATTTGACATTTCGGATTACACAAAAAAACTCTCTTTAGCTTGAATTTGAACTTTGCTATTTGGTGTTTTCTGTGTATTGGTATTATTCATGTTCTACTTGATATCATGAGGAATACAGGCTAAGGGTAAAATAACGAGAATTATATGAATGTGTTTATATTCCAGTGTATCCTCATTTTTCCGAGAACTTTACATTGTTCTAAATTCATTTCTAAAAAACATTCGTCGTCATTATTATGGAGCGAAAAGTTGGCTTTTGTATGGAAGATAAGTGCCGAAATAGTGAATGCATGAAAAGAATGTTTATTGGTTCACGAATTGTGGATCTAGGGAATCCAGACGAGGGAAATTAGCATGAAAGTTATGTAGGAAATTGTGAGAGGAACAATCTGTTTAATTGCCTCACTTATTCTCTCTTCTCGGTGTTTTAGAAGTCAGATGAACCATTTTTACAAATACAGGGTGAGCCATCTAATCCGCACATAGGGTAGCATATGTAAATTTTTCTCTCACACCAATAACCTATTCCCATACAATTCTCATCTTTCCCTTATGGCACGTTTTGTATCAAAATCTAAACTTTGCGTTAAACGTTTAAACGAGTTTTAAGTTATGAAAATACAATTAAGATTATCCATATAATGGCCCCAAACTTCTATAATTTAAAAAGGAGAGTTGAATTGTGTTTGCAAGAAAAAGGAGGACTTTTTGAGCATCTCCTCTAAATGTTGTTAAAATAAACTTAATTTTTAGAATTTCAGAATCGAAAATAAAAACAGTATTTTGCAAACTTAAATATAATAATTTATTGTTAGAATTAAGATATATATTGTTTCAATGAGCGAAATGTATGGTTGGGGTAAGTTGGCACTGGAGAAAATCTCATCTGCGTGCGTTTGAAAAGAATCACCCTGTAGAATTCGAGAGTGTTTTAGACTTGAAACGGATGCCAATTTATGCGATTATTAATTTTTAACTCAATTTGTTAATGAATCACTTATAATTGGTTCATATACGTCATAAATATTTACTATATATCTACTCATATTCTTATTTTAAGAATTTATCCTTATGATATCAAATTGAAAGACTTTGCAACCCTAATATATGACAAATATGAACTGTATTAACTTTTTACTTTGAATCATCGTTTATGATATGAATGAGCAATGTATAACCATAAACTTCAATGACATGGTCTTTACAAAATGATTGAAATTGAAAGGCTTACATCCGTCAATAAATCAATACAAATAATAGTTAAAGGTTAATTCATTTTTTATGGTTTAGTCTGTATATTTAAAGGGCTTTAGCGTGTTTATATAACATTTGCTATTAAATATTTTAGAATTTCATTCAATTTTTAACCTTGAGATAATTAGTTCGTGGTTTTCAACATTAAATTAAACACCAAATAACTATTTTATTGAATTCTATATGGTTCAATCGAAATTTTATCTTGTTAATTTTAAAAGAGTAAAAATTATATTTGATTTGAAAATAAAGAGACAAGGAAAAGTTTCTCTGAATGAATCAAATTAATAGACCAAACTCCCATTATAATAGAATAGAATGAATAAACGAGTGGCAAATCAATTACAATAATAATGAAATACATTACACAATGACAACTTTTGTGATTGAGAAAATTATTTTATTTAGACTATGTAATACTTCTTTACAAATACATGTGTATTAATGTATAAAGTACATACATAAATAGTACAAATTCTTATGAAGTATATTCAATATACAAAATATATTGCATCCTTAAGTTCTGATCTTCGAGTAGATATATGGGACATGAAAAATAATCCTTATTCAGAATCAATACACCTTAAAATTTATTCAAACAATACTATAAAAAGAATCTGCATCTTCATTTTAGGAATTGAAATAATAAACAAACCCATAAATGAATCAAAGAAACGAAATTTTTTTAAACAGACTAATAATTTAAAATAAAAAATTAGATGTAAACAAAAAACAACAGAGCAACAACAACGAAAAACGCTCACACTTTGTATAATGTATCTCTCGTATTATACAAATAATGTAAAATTGAATCTCTGTATAAAGAGAAATGTAAATAAGCACATGTTTTGGCATGAGGCATGAGGGCTCAAGACCTCATGCATGTATGAGCTTCGCTTACATTTAGAGATTCGTCCTTCAATCCTTTGAGACATAAAGGATGGTTCATGTGGGCGGAAGAAGTAAAATGAGTTGCAATTGTCCTGCCGTAATTCCCAAAGAAAATAAATGTCCAATTTGTCTCAACGATTTTGGTCAAGAATTCGTACCAATTGGGTTAAAATGTACACATACAATTTGCTCAAATTGTGCAGATGTAATTGGTGTAGTCGGAGTTCCCAATTTACCCCTTTTAACATTCATTTCCACTCCAGAAATTGACAATGGAATCATTGAGAAGCATTCCGTCCTCAATCGTAAAACTTATTTTTTAAAATTTTAATTAAGGAAAGAAATTATTTTTATTCGCAAATTGAATTAATATTTTTTGAAATTTTAGATGGGGATTTG
Organism: Neelides sp. FZ-2019; assembly: GCA_009869795.1. Classification (NCBI taxonomy): domain Eukaryota; kingdom Metazoa; phylum Arthropoda; class Collembola; order Neelipleona; family Neelidae; genus Neelides; species Neelides sp. FZ-2019. The sequence goes on along the minus strand of VJMY01000066.1, from coordinate 107,921 downwards.
TGTATTGAAAAGTTAAGCGAGATAGCAAATTTTTTGAAATTATATGAATTCTCATCAGCCCTAGAAAAGAAAGTAATCAATGAATAATATCTCATAATTATTTTATATTAGTAATTGACACAATTTTACGATTAAATTAAAGCTTCTTGTAGCCTTGGAATGATATATCACACATTTTACTTATAAAATTAATTTCATTAATTTGCTTTAATGTTATTTTTGTTCGGTTTTTTTAGTTATTAAAACTTTTGCGATCTTTATACGTAAATGGAGAAAAGGATATGATAAAGTGCATTCGAATTGTTGCAGAAAGAGCAATTTTTGAATTTTCTAAACAAAGTTTTTATCAAACTCAACAAATGCTATGGGCCGCAATTAGAGAGAAATCTTGCCAATTTATGGGACCAGCCATGCAAGAAGAAGCACTGAAATTGATCCTTCTTGCTCTTGAAGATGGATCAGAATTATCAAGGAAAGTTCTTGTGATGTTTGTTGTTCAAAGAATAATTCCTCAATTTCCACAGGTTTATTAAACACTCAGAGACAATTTTAATACTAAGATTTAATTATTCCAGATTCAATATACAAATTACAATATGTACTAATTAAATGACATTAATTTTTTTACTGACATTTAGGGTTCGAACACTTCGATTGGGCATATCATTCAGATTCTTTATCGAGCTGGGTGTTTCAATGTAAAGAAACGAACTGATTCGAGTTCTTTATTGAGTTTGAAACCAGAATTCCGAGAGTATGAGACTCTTCGTAAAGAACACGACCTTCAGATCTTTCAAATAGCAACCGATGCTGGGATCCGATTCTCTCCTGAGCAATGGAGTTCTATTTTATATGGAGATATTTCACACATTGCTTACATGCAATCAATCATAGGTATTTATCTTTATTTTGTTCAAATATTATTTTTCAATTGACAAGAATCAAGGTGATATATTATTAGTATTATGTGTCTCAATATTTAACTAATCTAGCATAAAGAGTTGTTTTAATTGGTTTAATTGTGATTTATTCTTTCGTATTAATTTCCTTTTTTAATTTTCAGCTGAGAATACAAAGAGTCCTGAAAGTTTTCAAAAACTTGTTAATGAATTTTTGGCTAGTTCAATGAGACTGGGAAAACCTGGAAAATTTTTAGTTTCTCTCTATCCAAATTTTAAATGCATTGGAGAGAATACAGCTGAAGGTTACTTAAATAAAGTTTGAAAACATTGGCAAAATGATGCTCAATTTGACTTTTATGTCTTCTTTTAATGTTCTCAGATTGGTCCAGTGTTGGGAAAATGCTCGCATGCTTAATAAATATCCTTAATGGATTGCACAGAAACCTTGATGACTAGATGATAAAGTAAATGTAACAGCAATAACGAAGAAAACTATGTGATCTGCTACAGATTTATTGTATGACTTATTTTAAAGTCTAATAAAACATTGTAAATATTTCAAACTAAAACATATTAAACGAGAATTCAAAGATTTTTCACAATTTAAATATATTAAAGAAGCACGTGCGGAAAACTTGATTGAGTTCCTTTCTTTGTAACACTTTGAGAAGCATTCAAAACTGCTTGTTTAACGGCCAATTCGAGAGATGAACCTTTAGCTAAGCAATGAGCCATTGTTCCAACAAAACAGTCGCCTAAAAAATCATAATTGTGATTATATAATAATGATTTGAAATTATATTTACTAAGATTTTTGGTTTCTTTTCTGAATTAATAGAAATGTCTCAGTAAAATATAACAAGTAAACAAAGACAAAACCCAAAATACTATTGAAATTGTAATTTTATAAACCTGCACCAGTAGTATCAATAGTGTCGACTTTTGGAGCTTTAATTTCGAAAAACTTTTCATTCTCTGAACCCCAAAGCACAGCCCCTTGAGGTCCAAGAGTCACAATAACATTTTTCACTTGAAAATTACTTAGCATCTTTTTAATAGCCTCTTTTGCATCTTCGACTCCTTCGATTTTCTTACAACCAAGAGCAAGTTCCGTCTACAGATCAGATCGCACATGCATTTATTGATTACTTTTTTCACATAAGAAAGCATATATTTATATTATGTGTCATTTTTAAATGTATAATAATGCCTTTATTAATATACTGCTACTATTGGTTTTTAATATGCTTAATTGAGCTATATCAGTTCTCGCGTTCAATGTCTTTTGTACAGACCTCATTTTCATTAAGACAAAGAATATCTGGAAGTTCCAGAAGTTCCTTAGATATTTGTTTCGATGCAGGAGCTACGTTGAGAATCGAGAGGGTATTTGATTCCCTAGCCAATTCAAGAGCTCTTTGAGTAGATTCAATTGGAATTTCAAGTTGAGCTAACAAAATTTTCGACTTTTCAATCACTTCCTTGGCATCTTCAACGTAAGCTGCACTCATTGTTCCACTTGCTCCGGGAACTATTACTATCATATTCTCTCCTGTGTATTAAAACACTATAATCATCTCGTCTCAATTACAAAATAAAACAACTAAACAACAAAATATGAATTGATTTGAATGTGAATAACGTAAATAGCTATATAAAATACCATCATTTGTCGAAACAAGGATTGAGGCAACTCCTGTGGGTTTGTCATTTTCAATCTTGATATGCTCAACGTTGACTCTTTCAGTTTTTAACTGTTCCAAATATGAGGTTCCATGCCCATCTTTGCCCAACTAAACAATAATTACAATAATTAATTCCTTGGGCGGGGTGACATGAATCTGACCTTTGCAAGGAGAACTGTTTCTGAGCCGAGTCTGGCAGCTGCAACACATTGATTTGCTCCTTTACCTCCAAATCCAATTTGGAAATCTGTGCCGGCAAGAGTTTCTCCCCTTTCTGGAAGACGATCTGAATACCTTTTATTGTATAAACATAAAACAAAAATTCATAATTATACATTACATTTTCAAGTTACAAAAAATAATTTTTACGCTATTAAGTCCACAAATGGAGCGCCAACAACAGCTACGTCAAATGTCTTCATATTCTTAGCTATTAGCTCATCTATTGAGGAATTAAAAATGAAATGGAAATCTTTTTCTTTAAATTATAAAGAACAATGGAGTATGGCTGTTTACCTATTTCATTAAAATTATAAGCTATGATCTATAATATTTTGAATTGATTAATTGAACCAGCTGCAAATATTCAAATCGTGATTGCACTTTATAATAGCAAATTATCGAATTGGTTCATTTATTTGTTTAGTCTACTGCCTACGGATGTTGTTGATTTCAAGATTCAAGGCTAGTGATAATAAATGCTTTTGGATATGAATGTAAGATTTAACAAAGTGCATATAAGTGGTATACATACATATAGTGACATATTTCGCATCTCTTATGTAAGATATTAAACTAAACCACAAAGACCCTGGTAAAACTGACTTAAAAGTGTAAGAACTTACTTATATTTATATCCTTACACCTTCAGAAGAGCATACTTTTTTATTTTATGAGATGAATTATAGTATAGAAATGTAACAACCCTATCTAATAATTTAAATTCAGCTTTAAAATGTTAATTGGAATCATTTCACTTGTTAATTTTTATTGGAAAAAGAGAATAAAGTCGAAAATTGAAACAATTTGAGTATTTTTAATTAAGAAGTTCTAGTGTTTGTAGCTTCGCTTCTCCGTTGAGGTCGAGGTATCGGTATTTGCCCCGCCTTAAACTTCTCAAAATATTGTTGGCCAAGTAGCCACCCATCTAAGACCGCAGCAACGAGTGGAGCAACAAAGTGATGTCCACTCGAATAATTCATAAATGCTTTCAAAAGATCTCCACCGACCCACATTTCTAGAGTTAGTTCACTACTCAAAAATTACATTCACATTAAATACATATATTTATGAGAATGGTGTATCACATCAATGGCTAAATAATTTTTAAGATAAACAGAGGCCTCACTTGACAGAATCTCTTATAAAACCTCGTTGGAAATTTTCAAGAACTTGAGGAAGGGATTCGAGAGATTCAGTCCAAATAGAAATCGTTGCTAGTAATTCCAGAGTATATGATGATCTCATGTAATAGACGACGCTCATAGAAAAGAAAAAAACGGCGAGAATGAAATATACGTAAGACGAAAAATCTGTCCATTGCAAGAACCATTCAGGCTCAAAATCTGATTTTAATTAAATATTTAATAAAAATTGAACCATTTAATTTTAATTAATAACTAATTTTAATAACATCATTTATATTAAAGTGTGCAAAAACATTTTCCTTAAAAAATATAATGGTCTAATGACGTAATATAGTAAATACAGACCTGTAAAATAATGTTCTTTGTGAGTTAAGCCACCCTCTCGCATAGTCTAAATATAAATAAAGTGGTTAAACTTTAATCAATTTTAAAATTTGAATTAAAGTTAATGGATAATAATAAAGAATTACACACTTTCAATGTCAAATGGATTAAACCAAAATGCGCATAGATCAACAATAAGTTGTGAAATATGTGAAACATTTCAACTTTGCCAGTCCATATCCTGAAAGTGTAGGCATAATTGACATTGATATTTAAAACTCGCCATTTATAAAATATTAGGTATGAGAATTAAATTAGAAACAATGAAAAAATGACTTTAAAGTAATTTGGTTAATAGTAAATCAATATTATACATGTAAATGATGTAGAGTTCATTAGCAATAATGGCAGTGACTGGAACTGACAAGGTTCCACTTTTGATTTTCTTTTTTTCCAAATCCATGTATTGAGGAAGAAGAGGAACAACGCTCCCGCATATTGCGTAAACTCCATAAATTAAAGGCCAAAGATCATACATTGAAAAAGTAATTTAAAAATTAGTTTTTATTCGAATTAAACTACTATAATAGTACTATAATAGCCATCCAATCCATAAAATGCAATTCACAATTTTGACAAATAAATAATTTAGTTACTAACCACGCTTCAAAAAATCAAGATTTAAAAAGAGATTAAAAACTGTTATAAGCTGTAACAATTAACAGCAGTAAATAATTATTATAAGCTATGCAAAGAAGTGGAAGATTAATAATATATTTTGACAGAAATGAACTTAAGTCAAGTGATTCTAAATATAAGTAACAATGATATGAATAAATAAATGGTTTAAAACGATTAAAAGTTTATTCAAGAAGTTTAAAATTGGTTGCAAAGTATTACAAAAATATTTAAAAATGTTTAAATAAATGTCAACTTCGTCCGGGCAGTATTGACGTGCCAAAGGTTCTATAATTGTTAAAAATTAAAGGCAATTAGAAGATATATTTAAATATGCACATTTTAATAAACTTTATGTATATTTTAAAGTATACCAAGTTTTCATATTCATCAAGACAACGTTCAATCTGCTCTGCATTGTATCCACTCTTTGAACATTTGTCTCTAATGATCTTAATTTTCAGTTCCTTCGAGTCGCCCTTCAAGCCGCGAATTATTTTCGATATCTAATAAATGAATAGTTTGAAATAATACATATTTTAACTGTATATATTTTAATTAAATCCAAATAATAAAAGAAGGGGTATAAAATATAATTGATTAGAAAAATTAATACCTGTTCAGTCGCGGTCATTGTTCTTGTAGTTGTTTGAGTCGGTGTACGAATGGAATCCCGAGATCTTTCAACTAAACGAATAGCCTCGTTCACATCATCGTCGATAACTTCATCAGCGAGACGAAGACGAGCCAATGCAGTGGACAGGCGAAGAATTGCCAGAAGAGTTCTTGGTGAGGTAAACGTCGTATCGCGAGAATTTCTCGCATCTAAAAGAAAATAATAACGTGTTAATTTACTTCTTTATCTGATAATTATTACTTGCTATGATTTAAAATATCAATATTCTTGAATAGTGACATTTTTTCAGGTTTAATCGGTAAAACGAACCATTTCGGAGTTCAACATAGGCTCCAACGAGACGATCAGAAAGTGATGAAGGCACTGCTGGATTCTTCCTGCTTGCAGCTTCAATGTATCGACGCATCAGCGACATATCAAGAGCCTGTAGATAATTAATTTTGAAATGTGAAATAGCAAATTATTTTTGTCTTTTTATATTAAAAATGAAATATTGATTTATTTACTTGAACTTGGCTTGGTGGCTCTTTGAGATTCGTGTGCACATATGTAACGTGCTTGGCAAGTCTCAGATCCTCTGCAGGATTTGGTCTGTCAACCAAGAGCCAAAGAAGATCAAATCGACTCAACAAAGCAGCCGGCAAATTCACATTCTCTTGAATTGATCTTGCAACATTAAATTTTCCATATGCTGGATTAGCAGCAGCTAATACAGCCGTTCGTGCATGCAAAGTTGTTAAAATCCCAGCCTGAATATAACAACAATGATTAAATCTCTTTCACTAATCTAATAATTGTTTAAATAATTTTATTGTTTAATTTAATAATAGAATACCTTTGCAATTGAGATAGTTTGCTGTTCCATGACCTCGTGAAGAGCCGTTCTTTCTTGATCTTGCATTTTGTCGAATTCATCAATGCAGCAAATACCTCTGTCAGCAAGCATCAAAGCTCCAGCCTCAAGACCCATCAATCCAGTCATTGGGTCCTTCATAATGGAAGCTGTAAGTCCAACTCCACTGCTGCCTCGACCAGAAGTGAGTTGGCCTGAAATAATAATGATTGATTAAACACAGATGAATTGAAAACATAGAAGATTGTAAACCGTCAAAATTTTTCATACTTCGAGGTGCAAGTCGATCAACATAAGAAAGCAACTGCGATTTCGCCACACCAGGATCTCCCATCAAGCAAATGTTGATAGTCCCACGAATTTTGAGACCTCCAACACTTCGCTCAACTCCACCAACCTTTTTTAATTTACTAATGATTATTTTTTATTAAAAGATTACTAGATAAAAAAGAACGTGTCTCTTACAAGTTGGAGCAAGAGGGATTTCTTAACGTCTTCATGGCCGTAAACTTCTGGAGCAATAGAAGCAGCGAGCTTCTCGTAAAAGTTCTCTTGAGACAGGGAACGAAGTTCTACTTCACTCAGCTCTCCCCCAATTTCTCCTTCGTCCCATTTGCGAACAAGCTCGACGATCTTTTATAAAAATTAACACAATTTAATTTATTTAGTTATACAAGCACAACAATTTGAACTTCAAAACAAATTCTAAAATAAAATATTTTAATTATGAAATAATTAAAGCTTAAATAAATAAATACATGGGCTTCAAGGAAGGTGTCAGTGAGAAGTCCTTGGCTGATTTGGGCAAATGCCGAGCTTTTGGCGAGAGGAAGAAAAACTCCATGAATGACAACATGATCACCAGCAGACGCTTTCCTAGTAACATCTCCTCGACAGTAAACAGTAATGGATCGAGGAACGTGCCCTATAAAATGTTGTTAATTTATATATTCCTATTCTTTTTAATTTCAAAATTTCCATTAATTAACCTGCTGGGACGTCACCAGCAATTTCTTGAACTTTCAACTCTTGAAATGGAATAAACTTTGATCCTCTTGTCTGGATACTCAATCGCCCACCAGTCTTATTTCCTTTGCAAAATGCACTTGCACAACTTGACAAAGGCGTGAATGCTGGGCCACTAATTGGCTGGAAAGTTTCCGCACTACAAGCGTCTATAAAAATAATTAACAATTGCATGAATTGAAATATGAAATTTTCAAATATTTAATAAAACATTTCATGAATCCAAAATACCAAAAGACTTACCACATGAATAAGTTGCACAGCTCAAAAGCGGACGAACTTCCGATGCTCGAATGATCGTTCCAGAAATCGAGACCAACTTTCCGATTTTGTCTGCTTTTAATGATCTGACTCCACTTGGCTTGTCAAGTCTTTGTGGACGAATTGACACCGTGAAGCGTCTCAAGAGATCTGGTGGCAAATTAGCCGGCTCTTCACGCCTTCGTGCTAATTCCAACCGATGAGCCAAATAGACATCCAGTGAGTCAATGATAGCGTCTCTTGTTCTATACTCTTCGAGCATCTCTCCAACAACATCAGCAAAAAGATTCGTGTATCTAAGAAATAAAGCTAAAATCTTATAATCCAACCTTTAAATGACCAAATGTCAAACAAAGAACGTAATAAAGATTTGATGAATGAGATTTTTTGAACCAACCTGTTGGCATTATTTTTAATACTTTCAACGAGATCCTCATTCTCCATATTAAAATCAACGAGGTCATCGAGCTCAACAGTCAGCGTCGTTAGCTCACGGTTAGCAATTTTCGTCACTTGTTGAGCATAAGTGTAGGACTTCGTAGGTCCCGTGCGGAATCCAGCAAAAAACTCTCTGAACTTGACCTTTTCGGCTTCGTAGTCTCCGACACGATCCATGGTTAAAGAAAGTTAATCTTTGAAAAGTAAAAGTAATGAATGATACGAAAATTAAATTAAACCTCTTGTTATTTAAAAGTTAAGTAACAAGAGCTAAAGGAGTAAATTTGAAAAGAATGAAGAGACGTCGAGAGTGGCGAGTAAAAGAAAGAGCGTTGAGTCTTTTGGCTCTTTTGCCTCCACTCCTTCTCATTGGCTCAAAAAGAACTTGGCGCTCAAGACCTGAGCAATAGTATGAAGAAGAAAAACTAAGGGGAACCTTAAGAAAAAAATGTTCTCATTGTTGCTCATTGGCGTCATTGCATTGGTACAATGAGATTTATATGAAATGATTAAGAAATGATAAATATGAAAAGTCAAGCCAAGCATTTAAACTGTTAATTTATCTACTTATAATGACTCAATAACATTTAGAACCAAGAATTTTTAATAATGACCCTTGGGATGCTTCATTACATCATGGAAGATTTGATCCTGTAAATTAATTAATGTTTATTAAATTAATTATTTTAAAATTGATTTAAAAGCCACCTAACTGAATTAACAACGCTTTTTATAAATACAGTATGGAATTTTGTTATTTAATTATTCTTTACAAATTGTAGTTTTGTGATCCATGAGTCTTTGCATGCATAAAAATAATACAAAAGAAGAACTAAAATTGATGAAGTAATGGTTTAGAAATGAGAAAATAATATTTTAGTTTTCACCTAATTTATTTACAAAACGTTTGTACACAAAACATACAAACAATAGGTACATTGTTTACGTTCACAATACAAATACAAATTTACATTTACATTATTTAAATTAAAGGAGGAATCAAACATGACTCTGAAGAAACCCTAATTAATTCCAACTACATCCGACTTCTCCATTTACATTTCCTAGTGTTTTCTAACATTTATTATCTTCTCTTTACCCACAATGCTTTAAAGTACAATTAATTATACATGGAGTTCACGCACAATATTATAAATACACAGTTTTATAACGTACTTTAAGATCTGACTATACAGCTACAATTAATTTGTAATATTAAAGAAAAGAAACTACAAATTAGAGTGAAACTATAAAACTCATCTATTAGAAAGTTTATGCTTTCATAGTCAACCTAAAATTCAATTATTATTCTAACCTTAAGATAATATAAAATCGTTAAACGTTCCATGAAAGTTGACAAATCTTTTGACGTGTTTTCTCATATCTTAATGCTGTTATACTCTATTGTTCGTATCGTATCAAACAAATATGCTTATTAAATAAAGAAAATTTAAAAGACATTTTTACCTAAATATTTATTAGAAAAACTTTAATTTATATACTTGACAAAAAGAGTGATGCGATTAAGTAAAAGCCAAAATTTTGGCTACACAGTTCTACAAAAATCAAGAAATACTGAAAAGTGAGGTTTTTGCAAAAAATTAATAAAAGTATGTCTTCATTTATGGGCTTATAAAATTGTAAATTCATAAATAATTCAGCCTAGTAGCATTAAGTGTGCAAGAAGCAATTTGAGAGAAATTCTCTTAAATTTCGTATACAACGCTCAGTACGTCTCAAACATTGTTGAAGGAATGTTATAATACATTTGTCAACGACAAAGATTGAAATATTTATACTTTATAAATAATTGAGTTCACTCTCTTACAACGTTACAACTCATTTAATGTTTTATTATTATATTAAAATTTAAACTAAACATAATCATAATTTGTGAATAATTCCTCAGATATTTTGCAATAAGTTTGCAGAGTATCTTTGAATCATTAACGACAAATAAATTAAAGTAGTTCAAAACCCCTTTAGTTATTCTTATTAAACACTCGAAAAACACAATAACACGTGAAGAGCATTCGTATTTTTATATATTATCATTGGATAGAAGATAACGTCGAGAATTGCCTTTCATTAATATTAAATTGAAATTTGTTTTCAATTAATGAATTAATAACCAATCTAATATATTTAAATTCATTTTATAATATTATTTATTAAAGTTTTCAATTTTTTAGTTTTCAATTATCTTTTTTGTTAATAATCTTAATAATTTAACTTTTAGTGATTTGGGACTTGACGCCTATATTCATATATTTCTAAAATATCGTTATTCATAACTTTAACTTAATTTTATAACCTAATCTTAGCTCTCACACATTTTATCTATCTATTGCTTCATTTTTCAGTTTTTTATTTCCTAAATTATCAACTAGGGCTCTTTAACTTATTTCATTAATGGTAATTATTTTATTTGTGTTAGAAATACAATATTCTTAAAAGTAATAAATGTTTGTATCTTAAATAAGAACGAAGTTAATTTTTATAATTAATATCATTATTATAGCAGATCACACATCAATTTTCGCCCTATGCTATACATATATTTATTACAATTTCAACATTAATTAATTAAAAATTCTTTTTCAGATTGTTCAGAAAAGTTCGACATTTCTTACCATCAAAGGTATTTAATATGCGTATTTAGCTGAACCAAAAGCCTAATGATAAAGATTATCTAAGAAAGTTTAAAAGAAGTGAAAATGAAATAAGTTCAATTTCACTGAAGGATGGAGTAAAAAATAGGTTTTGAGTTTTGACACTTTCAAGTGTGCCACGTAAGACTCAACACGACTCACATTCATTTAACAATTAAATCTAGTTACACACGTTTCATAATATCATATTTATTTAAATATCATTTTACCATTTACTCATCCCTTAACATCGTTCCATTTCCATCCAATACAACACATCAATTAAATAAAATTCCTTAAATCATTTAGATCATTCAATTATTCCGAATGACTCGAATATTAAAAATCATTAATTAAAAACATTTTTACATACATTCTTGTATAGATACTTAATAATCAAATAATCACTAATAATAGCTATTTATCATGTGTTATTTAAATGAGGATCGACAGGAAGTAAAGCTGGCAAGTGAAACACGCTCATCTTAAAATCCAAAATTCTACAAGGTAATATCAATATATGATACTTTTAGAGCATTAATTAGTATTATTAAATAGAGGTAAATATATTAAATGACTTCATTTCATTTCATTAATTATAGTAGGTATATAATTTATACAGCCAGGAAAGGACGCTGAGGTTTACTTAAATAGCATTTTTCATCTAAAAGTAGGTATATTAATTTAGACGTGCTTCATCCGGACATTTATAAAAGTAGGATTTTGACCCGGACTCCTCTTCTGACTCCAATCACTTCTTCTGTTAACTTAATATCTTTGAACTGACGATGAGTCGGAGTCCATATGAGATGGGTTTACAGACGAGAGACTCCCCCATGCATTCCCGGCGGTATGGAGTTAGAAGCTCTGAACATTTGTAGAGACGGCTGTTTAGACAGTCGGGCTGACGGTTCTCGAGAGGAGTCTGGACGCGAGGGAGGCGGCTAGAAAAATGCTAAGCGAAGGAGTGAGTGACGACGGACACCCTGACGCTGCCGCTGTGATCCCCAAGTCTCGCACTTCCGGATCTGGAAAGATTACAATTAATTAATATTTAATTGAACATGGGGAAAAGCAGGCTTGAAATGAACAGAGACAGTCAGAGAGAAACATGGAGGAGAAAGAATAGAGAAGCAGAGGTGAGAGGAGAGGAGGAGAGGAGAAACCAACTAACCTGCTAACACATCGTGCTGAGGGGACGATTCGAACGGGTAATGATCTGCACATAAAAAAGAAGCGAGATTATAATTAACATCGATCTATTTCCCCTCGATTGAGCATACAGCATTCTCCAGTAACGTTTAACTACTCACAAACACTTCAAAGCTCTTGAAGTTGAATTTTTATTCAATGTGTCTATTCTAACATCATACACCTATCCTACTTAATAAGTATGAATGAGCAATTCAACTACTTTACAACAATAAATCACTCAAGCTTACGAAATTTGTTCTTAAACTAATTATTCGAATTTTGCATTTTGGCAAAAAAAATTGTTCGAAGTTATTTTATTGTGAAAAGTTTATTATAATTGAATTTGTATTGTGTAAATAATGTCTCATTCTTCAGTTTTGCAAAAATGCAATTTTCAAAATGAAAAACTTCGAGTTGAAAAATTGTGTCATTGTTAGCGAATCATAAGTGAGGATTAATAAATTAATATTTATATATCTCGGATGTATTATTGTGAGAAATCTCAAGTGAACGATAAAAAATGAAAAGTCATTAAATATGCACAAGTTGTTTCTCAACGGTGCACTTGTTGAAGAAAATGGAAAAAAGCGAGGAATGATGAAAATACCCGTGTTCTTGGTGTAGAACTGGAAAAGATCCGAATGCTGTGCCCAACCATACTTATTCTTGGCCGTGACCATTGCCTCGTACATAGATCCCGGCTCCAGGTTCCTGATGTGGTATGACTTCCAGTGCACATCAGAAGACGAAGACTTGGCCAGAGAAGTCACAGCCCGAGGCATCGTCGACAACATATTCCCCTGATAGTACATTTCCGATGCAGGGAGCACAACGTCATGCCATTCTCCCGGTGTGTCATGTGTCTCATTCACCTAAATAAAACATTCTCGTATTATTCACGTCAAATTAACCAGTTTGGTCATAAATACATAAATACGTAATGTAAACGATGATGGGAAAACCCAATCAATTACAGTTATTTCTCTAATTTCATTATCATTATCTTATAAAAATCAATTCCCAGTCCACTCACGTGTTTCTTCCTATACAGAAGTCTGTATTCGTCAATAGGGGAGAAGCTATCCACAGTCCAAGTTGCATTGAAACCATCTCTCATTCGCCCAACAGGGTCACTCCGAAAAACCGCACGGTTCGGGCGTCCTGAAAAGGAAAAAAGAAAATCTTCCTTGTCCCTTCTTTCATTCCGATGCAAGTCCAAATGTGTGTACAAGGCAAAGTACAACACAAAAGGCCTATTAACCATCTAGGTATAGTCGAGCATGAGGGAAAGTGAGGACATCATTGGCGAAACAGCTCTTTTCTATATCCTACGTGAGTTCCATGAGGAATCCAGAGTGCAATAATTTCTTTTCCTAATCCCCTTCTCCTGTCTGCACCCCAATCCGCCCATTACACCCAAAACATAATAAAATAACTACGCTTTATCTCCTCAGACGGCGAGACAGGGATCGAATAAACCCGCAGCTCTTTTTTATACTCCAACAAATTCAACTTTCACTTTTTCCTTTCACACATTACTCGATTCTAAATAGTATTGGCAATATACCAAAGAATATCAAATAAGAATTGGTCAATATACTATATGTATTGATACTATAACTATCAAACAGAGTGAAACGTGCTATATGACAATAAAAGATTCCCATAACTAACAAAGATTCCTATTTCCTCCCCTTTCTTTTCCCTGTGTTCTCTTTATATAAAAGTACGTGATCCTCGTAAGGAAAATGTATTAAAAAACATATAGTATTTATCTGTATCAATAAAGTCTTACCTGAGAGTTCAATGTGTTTCCGCGAGCGTCCAAGTTTGTTATCAGCTTCACAAGAGTAGTTTCCAAAGTCAGAGGCTTGGACTTTGCGGAGAATGAGTGAGTGACGGGATCCGCGTTCTTCCATCAAGCGCCTCTCGGTCGTGTCCAAAACCATCGTGTCCCGGTACCACTTCACCTTCTCCGCGAACAAAACAAAAGAATATTCTTAGACCCTTTCCTCTCATTTCTCTCACTTTTCAAAATTCCCTTTATGGAGGAGGAGGAGGAGGAGGGCGGAAGGAAGTTGGAGAAGGAAGGCGTAGGAGATGAATTGGGCAGATGAGGAAAACGCTCTACCTCTCGACTTCCTTTGATGAATAACTCACGTCTCATAAATCTGGGTGAAATATTTACGCATAGCAATGTCTAATAGAATGGAGAGAGATGACAAGTGAAATATTTTTTACCTTCAGGTACATTTATACACCCACATAATGCCCACTTTTGTTGAGGATATTCGAGCTAAAACATTTTTTCTCTCTTATCCCGACTTTAATCTTCTCAACTTGAAAATATGAAATGGAAAAGCCTTTCTCCATTAATCTCATCCAATTTTACTTTCCTCTTGTTATGAAAACGAAACGTGTACCTACTTATAACCTTTTAAAAAATTGAAAATATTAGCATCAAGCCAAAACGCTAATTTAACATAACGATCAGCCAGAAAAGTTTCGTATTTTATATTACAAACATGTATGTTTTCATATTTCCTCTGTTTTTCTTATTTAATCTTGGTTTAAATAATCAAATGGTTAGGTTAGACAATTAGTTAAAACACTTTGAACGTTGCATGGATCGTAAAAATATATCATCAAAGAAGTTACCCTTAACTCAAGTGATTGAACGCATAAATTCCTGGTCTCTAATCTGAAAACTAATTGCTTAATTACCAACAAGTAAATCACACGTCGTCCAATTAATAATCTCCCCTGTGCAATTTTTAAAGTGTAAAGAGAGTGACATTTCCGCCTCGAGACATTCATTTACGACACTCCGAAAGAAGCTCATCTATTTTCAACCTCCTTCTGACCTTTTAATCTCATAAATATGAAGAAGTGTCCGGCAAAGTCGAGCAGAGTGTTAATTAAGCTCAATTAAAAAGGCCCTTCGTGAGAGGGTCGAGAGGGAGAACATTGGAGATAAATCTGAAGCCGCAATTTGGTCATGTCATAAAAAGCGTATGTAATATTTTACGTTGGACCAAAAGGCACGCGTATGGCATTCTCAAACCCCCTCCCGCCCTGCTTCTTTATTTATTCTCTCCGATAAGACCTTCAGCCCGCCCAGTGGAGGACCAGGAGCTCCTCTTAATTTCCCACTTATCTCCTAAATGGCTAATTGGGTCTCCTCGTCCCCAAGGCGGACAAAGAAACTTCGCTTAACCAAATCCTCAATATGAGAAACTTTCCATAATCAAAATACACAATTCTGAAACCAAAAGCCTCCTTCAATCGCATGGGGACATGAGTGAAGCTGAAAGAGAATAATGAGTGGATTAACAGGAAACATATAGTTCACCGATTGAAGAATTAAGAGTCGTCGTTAGTTTCTCGTAATCAATAGTTGTTTAATGAGGCCAGCTCATTTGAAGATCACTTGTCTTCATTAAGGGAGCCTTACAGGAGGAGCAAATGTAAATCCAATGCCTCACTCCATCCATCTCTCCCAATGATTCGTATCTCCTCTCCGAGGCACAATTTACCCGACTTCTACCATCTATCTCTCAGAACATTACGATCAAATTACGGTAAATCTCGCGCAAATATAATTATTTCTCCTATATGGGTTACTCTCAAATTAGTGTTTCGGAAATGGTTCCTTAATTGTAAACACATTCCAAAGTTTTCATTACACTGTTCCAAATAAGTAATAATATGAAGATTTGACTCAACAATTCCCTCAAATTATGTGCTGGATTAGATATGCTTCGTATCATTACAATTAATAATATAGTGATATAATGTAATAAGAGGCATATGAATTAGCAAGTAAAGTGTATGGCAAATATTCGTGTGATTTGTTTAATTATTCGATTATTTGTGGCCGAGTTATAACTTTGAAATAGTGAATTTATTAATTTATGATTGGGAGTAATATAATTCTCCACAAGCAATTATTCATTTCAAACTTCCTAATGATCATTCATGGAATGAATCTCTTTTTACTCGTTTGAAATTGGAAGCACGCAAAATGAACTATTTCTGAAAGTTTCTGAGGACGGGCGAGGAAGCGTTATTAATTTGTTAGTAATGATTTGATGAAATAAAATTAAAATGTTAATGGCCACATCTATGTATGAATCTCGTCCAACCTAGTCACGTCATGTTAATTGCCAAATGAAATGTTAAAAATAGTCAATGCCCCAATTTTCTAATTTGCAGGTCATATTAAACATTTACTTTTTTTAGAAAACCAATAATTATTATAAACCAACCATAATAAATCATCCTCGGATTTGAAAGAACCCCACATTATTTTCATAAAAATGCATAAAATACGGTCATTGGAAATAAGATAATTTAGGACAAAGTTATATAAAATCTGAAAGATTGCCATATTTTTTATTAAACTTAAAGTTAAAATACGAGTATTGAATATCCAGTTTACATGAAGAAATTCTTAAAACTTCACTTTTCATAAGGAATCCTAGATTGAACCTTAGAATGCAATTTTAATAAATTTCTCATGGAGTTAGTGGAGGGTGAAGAAAGATGTAATGGAACGTCTCAACTTCCTTCCGTTGACGAAAACATTGGCAAAGACTCCCCCATTCATTCATCAACATACAAATGAGTTCTTTTTGCGAAGATTTTCCTTTGGCAATCTTCATCTTAAAACTCTCATCGCCCTCAAATGAAGCTCCGACTCGTTTACTCTATTTTCAAACAAGCAAACGCAGCCAGTAAAACCGAGTTTGAAGGGGGAAATAAGTTACACATTTTTTATACAATAAAACTCGCTTCCTCGAATTGTAAAAACACGCGGTAATAATTTGGCAAAAATACACAAATTGAAGATAATGAGTTGAACATGTAAGAAAATAGGAAATTCGAGTGTTTGTTACATAACCCAAAGAAATATAAATATATGAAACATGTTTGAACATGGTGAGAGCCGCCGTTATTAAGAGTTTATGAGAGAGAAAAGGAATAATATTTGAGATTCGAAAGGAGTCTTGAGGGAATTAAGCATTTATGAGCTTTTCTCCTCTCCGAAGGAAAACGTGGGGTAGATAATTGAATTTATAGGGAACGAAGAGTTAATTTACTCTCAGAGTCTCATCTGGACTATTGTTGTGGACAGCATCAAGATTTCATATAAAGGAAAACAAATGATGAGTTCCAATGTGCACAACACAAGTAATACTGTATAAGTTGATAATCTATAGACCAACTAATACATTTCTGGTACACAAGTACACAACTGATGAGAAACAAAGAAACTTAATATTATATTTATATCATAGACAGTCTTTTATCATCTTATAGAGAAACGGCTTAGAAAAAGGATAAAATAACATTTGGAGTTCTCAGTTGGACTTCACTCCACAACTCATCAGATTACTTATACTGCCTCTCGATCATTTCTCAACATTTTTTTCCATTAAAAACAAAAACTAAATATTTATCAAAAATAAACGTTTCATCTTTTTATAGTACTAAATAAATGTACTCAAAATATTTATAAATGTCTAAGCTCATGATTTTTCTCGTAGAAAAACTAAAGTGATGCATAATCGATCTTGGCAAAAGAGGAAGTTTATTAAGTACGACATAATAAAAAATCAATTTGGCACTCAGGGTTAAACTTCTTTGAAAGGAAAAAGTATAAGATAAGCACTTAAGCTTAACAACTTTTAACACACATTAGGACTGTTGGAGATCCTCGTGGAGAAAGAAGGCTCCTGTAAGGAAAGAGTGAGTGTCAAGAGTAAAAGTCATGATGATGAGCTTCGTTTGAGTGAGTGGGCGAAGGTTGAAGTTTTTCCAATTTCGGGGCTAAAGTAGCGAAAGGGGGCCTTTAAGAAAATACTCCTTCATCAATTAAGTGAATCTGGAGGCGAAGTTTTATGGGAGTCGCTTCTTCTCCCTCCTCCAAGTATGTAATTCTCAAGTGAGAAAAATTCCACGTCATAATTCAGTTATAGGGAGGTGCGGGCCTCCTTGAAAACTTCTCACGACTCACTGGAAAATAATTTCCCATTTCATTGAATGATGACTTTATCGACCCAAATTCAATTTCTTCTTAACCCAATAATTCATATTTCCTCGAGATGTATTACACATTTTAGTTTCCTTTTTCTAAAAGGCGTTAAAGTTCTCCGCTACCTCCCTCATCTCATTATTCTCTTCCAAAAAGAAATCACACGTGTCTTCCCAGATGATTAACCTATCGATCTACAAAGGCCAATTATGACCCATACATCTCTTACAAACCACTTCTTCAATAGTTATATGGGCATACTCTGTATGAAATGTAGGACTTGTATAAACTCCAGGTTCCCGGGCATTTTAATAGATTTATCTCTCCTGGCGCCTCGAAGGAGACTTTCATTTTAAAACTTACATCCAGTTCCTACAGACTCCTTTTTGCTCTTCTTGTCTCAATCGATTCACCATAATTTTCTCCGTCTATTGTCTCCTCACTCCGAGAGAAAGAAACGGAAGAGAGAAACAAACACAGGAGTTTCGGCCATCGCCGCTCAACCGTTTCAACCCGTACAACTTTCGCCAAAATTTTTTGGCAGACTTTTACAAATGTCTCTCTTTTCACCACTTTTTGCGAAAAGGGCTGAAGAAAGGTTCATTATCCAATATTGGAAGTTTTTTCCTCCTTCGATTAAGCTTTCCTCCTGGCGCCCAATCCTCCCAAGATAAGAAGCCCCATTTACCCAATTCCAATTTATGGTGAATACTATCTCTATTGCTTAATTCCCACCCTGCTCTCACTGTAATTCACTTTTTAATTCCCTCACTTTCTTATCAAACTCTCACAAATTCCATTTTCTCCTCAAATTACACATTCTCCGATATAGAATGAGATATATGCTGAGCACTGGAAGAAGGACTTTATTCCAAGTTAACAGAACATTATTACTCCTCAAATAAAATTTAATGCACATAACAAAGTGAAATGTGCATGGAAAATTGATCGTTGAGACGTAAATGTAAATTGAGAGAGAAAAATGAAAATGAATATCAAGTGAGAGATCCATTGAGCAGAGCACTTACATGTAGACTCCGCGAGAATAGATGAAACACATATTACTTATGTGATTTCTCATTCATGAATTCTTGGCTCAATAGTCTATCAATCATATTTACAAAAAGAAAGTTGGTTCTGTATAATAAAATCGTAATCATAATCTCTCCTCGTCACGGCATCCCCGGATTATTGGTAAAACCCCCGGTATGAAAATGTAAAGAGTTGTTCCCTCTCTCGGTTCCTCAACTTTTTGAGAATAATAGTGAAGAGGATACTCGGCCCCTTGACCTCATCAACATAACTCATCCGGAATTCGCCACGGAGGCTTCCGGCCCCTTTTGTCCTCACAATTTATTGCCAACGGAGAGAAAGCAACACATTATGCCCGATGGATACCCCAAACGACTCTCAGGGATTCAATTGTCCCATCCTCAACCACTTTATGCATTCATTTCCCCAAAGCTCCTGAATCCTTCTGAGTCACGTACGACTCCTTTGATGAGGCCAAATGAATTAAATTATTTGCATCGCAAACCACACACGATCCCATTTCCTTTTTGATTCTAAACCCCTAATGTGGGATGGAATTTGAATTGGCTTATCCTGCTTCTTACTTTTTACTATGCCTCACACCCATGCCATTTCCATGCCCCATCTTTCTTCAGAGTAAATACGAAAGGAATAGCACATGTGCATGCATCGGGAAAATATTTACAATTGGAGGGCAAATGCAGTTTTTTAAATACGAATATGAACTCAACATTATTATTCATCAAATTGCCAATTCCTCACCCTATCATTATCGGAGCGCAAAACACACATGCACTGCTTATGAAAAAATTTAAACTTTTTGTTCCAATTTTGACATCACGAATAAGGAGTGAAGTGAACGTATATTTTCTCTTGTATGCATGTATGAACAATGAATGTGCTATGAGTATTTACTTACTTTAAGGTATAGTCCAAAATAGTTTATATAGTTGAAACCAATTAAGCATTTGATATGACTATGTATATATATTACTATATTTATTAAGGTCATATTGCAGAAGACGTGGTTTATTCACAAACTTCCTCTTACTTTCATCTTTCATCAGGGAAATTGAAGATTATAAAAGTCATCATAAGGAATGAAAACATGAAAAGGTGAGAATGGAAATTGTTGAATGCAATGCGAAGGGAGAATCTGAGAGTGAAAATTTGATGCGCAATTAGATAAATCAAAAATCAAAGGGCTGCCTGGGATTGCACTGTGGGCTAATAAGATTTCAACTATTCCTTTCAGACTCCCTCATTGTGTGATATTGAGGTGTGGCGCGGAGAGGACACGAAAAGTTCATAAAGGGGATAAATGAACGTGAAGATGAATGGTGATGCCGGGCATTTCTTTATTAGACCTTCAAAGGGAAGAGATGGGAGTAATAAGGAGTAATGGGGAGAACTCCACACCAGACCCTTGGAGGAAGGGAGTAATAATTAATTGAGGAAGTTCCTTCCTAATTACTCGGTAATAAGGTGGGGGCCAGGGATGAAAAACGCGAGGGATTAAACCAAGGATGGAAATTAATTCGAAGGAGTAAGTAAGAGGCTTAACTTACGGTCGCAGGTGGGTCTGAGTGAACGATGCATGCGAGTTCAGCTTCGTAGCCTTCTCCTGAGTGGATCCAGCCCCTCTCGACATCAATCTCAGGCGGGTCTACACAAAAGATAAACACATACGCGTATTTTTCAGACATTCTTCAATTTACTCTGGGTTTAATCAGCGAATTATTTCCGCCATTCACACGTCAGCATCATTCAGGGCTAAGCTCTTCTTATGCGTCCTTAATAAATGATTAGGAAAAAAGGGCGAGAGAAAAGTTTAGAAAATTAATCTCACATCAATCAAAATAAAAACTTAAGTAATCTTAATAAAACTAATAAATAGTAAACTACCTTTGACTGTCTTTGAGCTAAAAAAAGTATATTTAGTATATTCAGTTTGTCATTTAATAAATATTTATATTAACTTACAAACTGCGCATCACATATGTGGTCCATATTGTAAAGAATAATTTGAAAAAGAAAATCAATAAGGTTAGTTTTAGTTGAACAATCCCAACTGGAATAATATCCTTATTTACTCAACTTAATATTTATTTTGCTCTAAACAATTAATTCGCGGAGAAAGCCGAGTGAGTCTTGAAGAGAACAATAGACGTTTGCAATGTAAATATTCATTATATTTAATTTAACTTTGTCGATGAAAGACGGTAAACTTGTTTCATGAGTGAGGAAAGAGAAAGGCGATCTTCAATTCCCTCGCCTTCACCCTTCACATTGAATTGAAGGCGGTAAGGTAAATTATCCAATTTGTCCCCTCTTGAGCGAAGGTGAATGGAAAAAAGCGTTTCGTCTTCCCACAATCATAGATAGACTCATTATTAGTTTACCTCAAAAAGTTCTCTTCTAAACTCTTGATATAAAAATAATCTTATTAGCTCTCCTCCCGATTGAATTGTATGGCGAAACTTCTAACTACTTACAACTTTCCCCTCCCTACCAAATTTTAACAAGATTTACTACCATAATTTCCTTTTCCTTTCTCCATTACATATGCAAACTTTTTGCATACGAGTCTGAGCCAGAAAGCGTGCTCGACTTTCCCACTTTCCCCAACTCTCTGGCCCTTATATAAATATCTTATATGATGCTCACATAACCAAGAAGGGCATATGGGCAGTTCACGAATGGGGAAAATGGTTATGTAACATTACCTCTTTTCGCATTAGGATTCGCAAAACCTGAGGATCCTTTCAAAGTGAAACGACTAACATAAAAATAAAATCCCTCTCCGTGAATTGACACCGAGGGATCATAAAATGTCAGGAATCTTGGGATTTTGCCATTTAGCCCCATTTCTGACTCTCCACAATACTCGAGTTTAATGCTCTCCCCCGCCTTTTCAAATATTCTTCTGATGTGTGCGGGCTCATCCGCAAACTTATTATCATGGCTATTCTTTTCGGAAGTGGGATTCTGCGAGAGAGCTCAAACCCATATTAATATATTTTCCCCGAAAAATATCGAGGAGTGAATTTGTAAACATTGTGGGTGGGAGAATTTAATTTAGAAGGATTTGCCCAATGAATTTCCCAACGCCATGAGCGAGGATTTAACCCGCAGTTTGAAAGGAACCGAGAGGCGCTTCACTCATATGACACATCTGAAGGAGGATTACGACCTCGAACAATTTCATTTTAAAAATTACACAAGACTTATCCTCCCGCCTTCCTGACATTTTACCCGATAATGAACTCGTCAGTGTCAGGGAAGCCTCATATAACTCCCCATCTTCCACTTTTTGACACAATAAGCCCTAGTTGATGGAAGTGTAATTTTTAGAGTATGAAAATCACTTATGCATGTAACCCCCTTCCACAATGGGATTCTCCGGAAGAATTTTCCCGAGACTTGAGAGAAAATTCCTCGACTCTTTCGACATCTCTGACTCTCGCCGAGTTGAAGGCTTTTCTTCTCCCCGGCCCATAAAAGGAACCCGGAGGAAATGCATATAAGAGGGAAATAATAAGAGGGAATTGGACCGAATGAGAGAACTCCGCTACAATATAAATACAATAAGGAAAGGAATTGAGTTACGAACTTGAGAGACTCTCTCAGATGTGTGAGCTCGAACATAGGCGAGGGTAATAAACTGTATTAAATAATGGGGCTAATTTAAAGAGCTCCTGGTCCATTAGAGCCAAATGAGCTGCGAGTCATTCGGACCAGCATGTGAAAATTTACATTTCCATTCTCGCCGTGTCCTCAAGGGAGAAATTTTCCGAAAGCGTTTGCAAACATCATTACCCTTTCGGCTCTCTCCAATAAATCCGCTCGGAACTCTCAAGCATTTAATGCAGATATTCCAGTTCGAACTTATTCCTATATATACTCTCTATATTAACGAGCGAGAAAACTCACATTGAACTTTGACTTCGATGGGGGCGGTGACGGGAGTTCCGACGCCGTTTGAAGCTGTACATTGGTACACCCCGGCCTGGTGGCGATCCGCCTTTTGAATGACGAAGCTATTCCCTTCCACAGACTGCTCTCCGTTCGGCAGCAAATTGTTCTGTCAATCAAGAAAAAATTAGGTTAGACTTTCCCTTTTGTCTCCGGTGCCCCACTAGTCTCCCGGATGAGACTCGATAGGCAATTAAGGACGAGATGATAATTATTATCCCCAATGCTGGTTAATTTGTTATGTAGTTTATCTGAGCCCCGTTCCGTCCCGTTTACCTCCTAGAAAGAAAGGAAGCGAGTGAGACGAACCCAACTCAACACTTCACATCCTCGTAAATAATGAGGAGGAAATTGGCAAAGAGGTTCCGCGAATTCTCCTCAACCTCTTCCTCGCATAATAATTCTTAATGAGCCATTTCTCCATGTGTCTTCCAGAACACAAGAATGCTCTGTGGGTGTGGAGCGAAAGCATAATAAACCTTACGAGCCCCCACCGTTAACTTGACATTCCGCCAAGACACATCTAAACACCCAAATTGCCAAATTCCTTCTAATCCTTTAAATTGAAAGATATTTCACTTTCCGTTCAATTCACAAGGCAGTTAAATAATGAGCACGTAGTTATTCTAACTAACTCCCTTTTATCTCTTTAAACTAACATTCATTTAATCAATGATTGATATGTTTGAAAATTAAAACTGTTTAACATTAATACTAATTTGAGATAATTGAATCATTTCACAATTGTATTTAATCAAAAATTATCTCATGTAAATTTAAATAAAAATAATTCTAATGTGTATCAAATTAATCCGTCATATAACAAAATAAAATTAAAAAATCAAAGAACAATAATTAACGATAAATAAAACAATTTTCACGCGAATATCCAACTATTTAAAATAAAATATGAAATAAAAATAAATTTATAAAAATATCCAAGAGAATTGGTTTTTCAGTTCATGTTGAGCGAAAGCGAAAGTCTTAATAAGTAATGGGCTCATTCATAAGATTTATCATTGTGGCATTTAAAAAAAAGCTTACTTTTCTTGTCCATGTGATGGTTGGGCTCGGGTTCCCAGAGCCCCTGCATTGAAGAGTGACGGTGTCTCCTTTGGTTATGGAAATGTGTCCGTTCGTCGGCTCGCTCCGCACACTCGGAGGAACTGAAAGAGAAAAAAAGGAATCCTTAATGAGTTCTCTCCGTAAACTGATAATCAATTTCCATAAACTTCCCCATAAAAGTTTCATTTATGGAGTAGGAAGGAGATGGAATTATTTGAGCTCCAGCTCCTCTCAGGCCCTCCGCCAAATGTGCCGAGAGGATAAAAAACCTCCGTCGTTGTCATTACCACAAAGTCCATAAATTTCCTCACCTCCTCCCCGTCACCCTCGCTGGTCATAAAAAACACGATCTAAAATTCGACACATTTGTCCTTTTCTCCACAACTCGAGTCGACGAAAGCCGTCTCTTCCCACTACCCGAATTACAATGATGAATTCGTTCGCAATTTGTAAATGAATAACCCATGAAGAGATGGAACGTAATAGCGGAACATGGGTGTTATATATTACCTATATGCACTCGATAGTCGACCTTTTCCCTAATAAACTCTATAGCCTCATGTATTAAATTCAAAATGCTCAAGTGCATATCAAGAGAGAAGTTTCGCTTAGGGATGTATGAAAGAGCCACATCATCACCAGTGTGTGATGTTGGAAGGAAAGGGGAAAATATCCACTAAAAAAGACCCTGATTGAGTCAATCAGAAATGATAAATGATTCTTTCACTCGACACTTGTCCAAAATTCAAGTTCGCTCATAAAAATTCAAAGTCCCTGTCCTCATTCATTTCAATTCTTTCGCCCTCTCAATCGTCTCCTTCCTTGGCTTTATTTAATATATTAAGGAAGGTATACGGGGAGTTAAAAGGCGTATAGGGCTAATATGTAAAATATTTCCTCTTATTTTCTTCCGTCATTGAATTACGAAGAAGGAGAAGGGAAAGTTGGGGAAGCAGCAGTTGAAGGGACGGTGATAATTTTTTCCCCTCTCTGTCTACCCTCAGCTCAATTTTATGCTCAGTCAAACGAAGGGTCTATGAATCCGAAATGTCTCCTTCCTCTTCCCTCCCAACTTTCTCGACTATTAATTAATTTTAATTTATTCACTTATTTTCAAACAAGTTCCAAGAGATTCAAATCTCTCGAAGCATTTCGCTCTTTATGCTCCAGGAGAATGGAGAGAAACTCCTTGAAAACTCTTCTTGTATAAGGAGAGGAACCGACGAGGGAACGACACAACTTGTGCTCCAACGGGGGAATTCTCAAATTTTGATTTTCAATATTTCGAGCATAATAAAAGAGAAATACTATATTATATTGAGGACAGTTTTGTGTTCAGAGATTGGAAAGGGAGGAGAAGAGGAGCCCAAGGAGGAATTGATACTCCAAGAAAGAAGAATTTTAATATGCTCCAATGAAATTGAAAACCCTTGATAAAAGCGTCGATGAATAAAGGTGACTCTCGCAAAGATTCCTCTTTCCTGGCCCAGTGGAGCAAGTCCGAAGAGAAATTAGAATATTATTCTCTTCTCCTATATCATCCCAGGCGAATATCCATATTACTTTTGTATATTTAAGTGTAGGTGTCTCCTCCAAAGATTCCTCCTTTCAACTCCCATCAAATAAATCCGCGTTTAAAAAAATATGAGATTTTTGAGCAAATATCATTTGTTCGGAAAAGAGAATTTCGGGAGGATGTAAATCTCAAACGAGACGGAGAATCCGATTCAATTGAGGAGTTTAGGTCCTAATACGGGCCGAGAACTTGTGGTGATGAGACCGGCCCTCGTAAAATAAGGAGGAGGAGGGAAATGAAGTAATAAATAATGTCTGAAGAGGAGAGGTATGAAGAAACCGCAAAGGGAAGAAGAAAAACCTCGGCTTCCATAAATTACTTCCAAAGCCACGCTTTTTAACACGATTAATTTATTCTTTCTCCATCAAAAATGAATTATGATTTCATTTTGAACTCCCTTCATTCCTTCGCACCTCCTCCTCGCATCACAATGCTCTTGAATGCTTATGGCTCGGACGACGACAAAGATGAGGTTTCTGGTATCATCTAGTATTTACTAGCCAGCCTCTCACTCTCTCACTCACACTCTCTCATCTTCCCCCCAAACCCCGAGAATTCCTCACAAATCCCTAATTAATCTCCGTTCAAGATTAAATTCAGGAGCATGAAGAGGCGGCTCAAAGGCCCAAACAAATTAATTCATTGAAACCCAATGACAAAATAAAGTTTAATCCTCCTCAACTCAACTCCAAATGAAAAGAAATTAATTAGTAGAGGAATAAATTCTCATCTGTTCTCAAAGGCTTTGGCCATTTCATAAGAGAAGAAGCTTAATACAATGTGGATGTAACGAGTGAGATAATATGGACGAGTATTAGTGGAAGCAATAATAGATACGAGAGTTCCTCTATTCTACCTAATAAGATTCCTCATAGTCAATGATCCAGCGGGGGTGGTGAGAATAGATTAAGGCGTTATTTCCCATCGATGCCTTGTTTGTTCATTCATTCCTTTGTTTCGGGGAAAGTGGAGAGATTAAGGACCCTTTTATCCTCCGAGTTACCCTTTGAGAAAGGAGAGGAGCCTGTAATGAGAAATGTGTGTGTGTACATGGAGCGAGCTCATCATAATGATATTGTTTCCCATTAGAGGAGATCTTTGGAGTTTAGAAAGTAGTGGGAGAAGCTCCGTTAGATCGATTTCATTTCCCAGGACCTCATTAGCAACTCGAGTGTCGCGAAGAGTAAATGAGAAAGAGGAGGTAAAACGACTCTGTTTGCATCTTCCTTCACCTCCTCCTCAATCCTGCTCATCAAGGATGTTCCTAATCACATTGATGAATTCAAAAGCCTTCGTCTTCATTTGATCTTGGAATTTCAAATGAGATCATTTCCTATACTAGAAATAATTATATGTCATTTTACCACATAGGACCTCAACTATAAGTAAATTATCTTTGCTTATTAAAATGAAGAGGACTAGCTATGCAATATCTTAGAGACTTAGAATTTTCAAATAAATATATTAAAAAGGTATACGTTTATAAAAGAGGAAATGAAATCGAGTTCTCAATAAATATATTGCTTTATGTTCTTTTGGTATTACAAAACTGTCATGTATTAGATAGTTTCATAAATTTTCGAAAAGTAGAATTTATGCTAATATTGCAAAATTCTGTTTTAAAAAACAATTTATTCTTCATTGTAGTCGAATCTCCTTTTAATTCAATATGTTCTGGTCTAATTCCTTGATAAATTATATTATAATCCAGTAAGGGATAATAAAAAATAAATTATGGGGGCGATGCTTCAGAGTTTCCTCCCTTTGTTGAGCGTGTCTTTGATGAGGAATCTCTGGTCGAGTCAAAGTTGTAGGAACTATATTTTATTATACTCTCCTGGAAAGTCATTAAATCCTTTTCTCCGTAATTTATTTATTAAAACCCGTAAAGTAGAGTAGAAGACTCATTTTCCCGAGTGAGATGGAGAAAAAGTCCACTATTAAAACTCAATAAAGTTAATCTTATTTACGAAGTTTCGAAACTTTTAATGGGACCATAAGGAGGAATATGATGAGTCTCTCAAATTGGAATAAGGACTAAGAATATGATTTTTTATTATCTCTCAAAGATGATGGGATTTTTCTGATTCGCCAGCAGTTTTTAAACATTGGAACTGAAGGGCCAAGTTACGGAAATCCCTTCAAAAGCAAAAAAGTCTTCTCCATTCCTCTTCCTCGTAATAACTCTGGGGAAGGAAGGGCGGAGTATGGCTAAGCTCTAAATAATGATCTTTTCTCCTCTCCTAATAGAGGAGGAAGTGATGAAGAAGTCGGAAAGGAGGAGAGGAAATTTTTATCGTTTCATCCTGGTTGAATAGCCGAGTGGGTTTGCCTGGTAGTGGAGTCAATTTAAAAATCCTCGGCAGCCTCCTCAGGAAATGAGGAAAAACGAAATGAAGGGGAGATGAAAGACTCGTCCTTACCCAGGATTTCAAGGGTGTGTGTCTGTTCCTGGGGCGAGTAGGTGCTCAGCTGGCAGATGTAGTCTCCGCCGTCTCCGGGCCGCACTTTCTTGATTTCCAAATTGAATCCTTGAACCAGTTGCATTCGCTGGTCGAGCGTGATCTTCATTTCACCGGCCGAGAGCACGGCGTTCCCCCTCTTCCACAGGAGAACATAAGGCCCTGGAATGAACATTTAAACTTTAATCGATCCTCCCTGTACACTTTCCCTTTCTTGCCCATATAGTAGGAGTGATTTTCCGGGAAAGCCGAGGGAATTTGAAGCTCATTGAGCCGAAATGAGGGCTAGAGGATATTCGAAGAATGGAAATTTTCACATTTTTCAATAAGACCGAGAAAGTCACTTTGGGCGGATAGCGCTGAAGTTGCGAAAAGAACGGTCGAATGAGCGGAGGAAAAGGAATAAAGACGTTTGTGTTTGGGGGATCCTCTTGAGGAAGCCCGGAACTACTAAACTCATCCTCATGAGTAGATATGGGGGTTCAGCTGAGGAGTTCTGGGTCTCTCACGGGCTTTCACCTGCCGCGGATTTATTTCCGCCTCTTCCCTCCCCAGAATCCCAATAAAGTCATAAGAAGAGAGAGGAAGCGGAGGAGAGAGTGAAAATAAAAGTGCTCTTCCACTTTGTCTTTTCGAGAATGGGCGGAGGAAGTGGAGGGGCATTTACTCCGTTAGTCCGAATTTTCTATTTCTCTCCCTCTCACGTTCAATCATCAAAAGAGGGATAGAGAGAAAAGTAAAGTTTTCCGGAATGGACACTCTGAGACTTTGACACTAAAATTCAATTTCCAACTCGTTGGCCTCGTAAATGCATCTATCCCGGGAAACGACCGTTAGGGAAGAAGTCGAAAAGGAGAGGGAATGAATGAACATTCTCATCTCAAATCTCACCTAAGTTGTCCACTTGACAGGGAAGATTGACTGTGTCTCCAATAACGACTCGATACGTTTGACCCCGGGTCACGAACTTTGGTGGTTGGCCTCCAAGATGTTCCAGCTCTTCCTGACATCGGACTATAATAAAGATAAAAACGTTATTTTAGTAAGTTCAAAATTCTTATTTCATTAAAATTTATTCTCAAATTGCAAGAACCAATGCCAATTTACAAGAAATCTATCATTTTATTATGTTAAATTCTTAATATATGATTTAAAATTAATTCCAATGGCTTTCAAAATGTTTATGTTGGTTTAATGTCCTAAAGTATGACATCCCCGAGGCATAACTCGACGCATTTATGCATTATTTTGTATTTACAAAATGAATTAGGGTTAATTTAAATTTTAGATAACAAGGAAATGTAGTACAATCAAATGTAGGTATATAATGAATTTGCTCAAAATCAATTATGATGATGATAAGCAAAAGCTTAATTATAAATATATAACCCAATCAATAAATGCTAATCAGAATTGAAGCTCGAGAATGAAATTACAAATATTCCTTTTTTCAATGTCTAGCCGCATAAATTATTCTAGGTGTAATTGCGTATGTAAGGAACAGAGAGAGAGAGAGGCTTATATACAAATGTGTACTTTACTTGAATGCTCGCAGGCCATGTGAGTGCATGGATGTAATATGGATGCGTGTGTATCCATGAAGGAATGGATAATGATAATGAGAAGGAACTCATTACGGGAGTTTCCTTCCTACAGGGATCTTTTATTCATCGAGATCGATTCCAAAAGCAGCAGGATGGCTGAGGTTCCTCCTCGCACCCGCCTACCATGCATTTAGAGTGTGTACTTAGCCCAGGTGTTCTGCCCAAAATTCCTTTACCTTGGAAATGCAGAGAAGACGAAGGCTTGGGCTTTAATACGTTTAATCAAAATTCCATAACTGTTTTAAAGAGCTCCTCTCTAAGGCTGCTAATATAATTAATCTTTGCCCTAATTCAGCATCATTTAATGCTTATTTTATGGCAAGCTTAATCTCTGTTTGTGTACTGGAGCTAGGAGTCAAATGCCTCTCAAACTCTTATTCTCAGAGTTCCAAACTATTAATAATTTAATTCTTCTCCCAAAAATCTAAAAGTTAAAATGCAATTACTCATTATTAATAAGCATTTCGAGGAACTCAACAGTGATTCATTAATATTTCACTTCTTAATAATAACGAGAATTCCGCTCATTAATGAAAAGAACAAGAGTTATTAATTATTTTATAACACCCCATAATTAGCTTTTAACTTCCTCCGACATCCGGATAACTTCTTAATTCTATTTCTTTAGGCGTCTCCTTCCCATTATGTTTTAACCTAAAATACAAAAAGAGAGCATTCTCTGCTATGATGAACGATATATTAATATAAATCTCTATAAAATATACATAATAATTTACCTTTGATTTACAACTACACAAAATCTACGCAATGAGTGGGTGAATAAATATTTCATTATTTCTTAGACATAGCACAAGTTTCCATTAATTATTGGCCTTGCCAAATTTTAAATGCCAATGAATACTATTTAATAGATAAATATTCAAGTAATCTAGAAATAACAAGGGAATATTTATTTAAAATAAAGATGCCTCATACAAAATTAAATTCATTTGAAATGGAGTGTAAAGAAGATATGAGAGTCCCTTTAGTGTAATTTTATGTAATTGAACTTTCCAGTTTAATGAGGCTCAAAGTTTGTATTAAAATTTTAATTTGTCAGATTCGCAATTAAAAGGATAGTTTGAATATTTATAAAATTGGGAGTTGATGTTGGAAAAGGTAAGAGGTCATAATCCCATTTCTCACATTTACATAACTAGTAAACTTTCCCACTTCCCTTTAAATATTGGCCAAGAGGAGATTGAGGAAGCATCTATTTTTTCCCAGCCTTCCCATTTGATTCCTCTGCTGAGCCCTCGTATCTCTCCCGCAATGTCCCTCAAAAGCCAGTTGGAGATTTGAACTTGGGCTTCAACTCAGCCGATAACAATTGCTGAGTATGAGGTAAAGTGATAATATTCGAGGAGATCGGGTCATCTCGCTCATCTGCTTCCTCTGCGGGACACCTTTGTGCTCGAGCGATAACGGAGTCTCTGAGGGCGGAGAGAGAACTCCATTACTTCTACCACCGGATGAGGGAGGGAGTCGGAAAAGTTGAGATTACTTTTCCCCCGGTTCTCCCCGTATCATCTCCATGCAAATTCTGAGACTTTAACAGCTCAGCTCCATAAAACAGTGGCGGGAGTGAATGTAAATGGGCGGCGAGGAGAATACTCGGCCCAAGGAATTGGACACTGGGAAAGGAAGAAGGAAGACGGGAAATGAATAAATCGATTATTCATCTCAATGCTCAGTCTATTGACTTTGAATTTATAAAAGGAGACCTCGTGGGTGAGAAAGAAGGAGGAGGAGGAGAGGAGTGATAAATTTCCATCCATTGGACGACATTCAGCGAGACACTCGATAGCATGGGCCTTTAAGAAACTTTCACTTTTTTATTACTCCTTCCGCCATCCACGGAGTTTCCTAACGGACCCTCAAACTTTCACACGAACACATTCTCCCTTCTTTCTTCCCAACTCCTCCCAAGACTCATTCCTTAAAGTGAGCCCTGCGAGCTCCACAATGTGGAGAAAGCCCAATTTAAATTGAAAAGAAGAGCAATTTAAATAAACAATAAATTTATTCGATCAACAAGTTTAGGATTTACTTTCCATCTTTAGAACATAAAATTAAGGCCGTTGTGCAAATAGTCCAAAGGAAAACTTCCTTTCCTCACATTTCAATTTATTTCCAATTGTTGGGCTCAAATTCACGGAAGAATTCAAAATAATAAAAAGAGAATCAAAGTTTGCTTGAGTAATTCTTTGTCTACGCTCCTAACGCGCCTCAACTTTAAGACATAAATATACTGAATCACCGGATGTGAAAACAATCCGGAGGGAACGGAGAGATTGAAGGTTCTTTGATATAAAAACACAGAAAGTAACTAGCCGACTCATATCTCGGATATAAAACCTCGCTCTCGATGTTCAGCCCCATACTTCCTTCACACACAAGTTAGTTTAAGGCTTTGGCTGGGGAAAAATAGAATAGAAATTCATAGTAAGTATTACGTAATGGCAAGTTTTAGAATTTGAAACTTTGAGAGCTCGAAGCCTCCGCGAGTTAATGGAGGAGAAAGGAACATGAATATTGGGAGGATTGTGAATATTGTGAGTGTGTGAGGTCTTTGGCGAACCCATATTCCTTCGCACATCATTTATTGCCAAGGAGGGTTGCATTATTTTTTATCCCCAGCTCTCAAAATCGCCTCTCAATCTCCTTTTTTCGAATAAATGGAAAAATCAAGGGGCATATAATACAAATACAGAAGATGTGCATCCACCCCGTACAAATATAGCATTCCCCACTTTCCTAATTGGGCTCGTAAAGTCCGGAGTGATGAAGATTGAGATTGAGGGAGTGTTCGGCGTAAATGAGAGAGCGAGTGTGTGTGTTCTACGCGTTTCTACCATGAGTGATACGAATGAGAGGAGAAAAGAAGCCGAAAAACGAATCCCATTTTTCCGAATGAGAAGGGAAGGAGAGAAAAGCATGGAATGCACCATAATGAAATGGAATGGATGAATTTATGACAAATCGGAGGATGCAATTTGTCTGCCCAAAGCGGGAAACACACTTTCCCTCGCGAACTTTCAAAGGGAGGAGGCGAGAAAATAGAATTTTGATTAAGGAATAAAAATGGACTGTGTCTACCCCTGATGATGCAATTTACTCTTCTAATATTGCTCTCTAACTGCATCACACACATCTTTGCCATTGGAGTGGCTGAGACGAGGACGAGCATTCGATTCCAGGACCAAACACTTCATTTCCCCTCTACCCATACTCGATTAGTTTCTCATAATGGGACGTTGAATCCGAGTCTCAATAATATGTAAGTGGCGGAAATGCCGAGGACCCAAATCGGTTCATATACTCACAGCCTATGAAAGTACATTGAGAGATTGGGGGATGCAAAGTCAGGATACGGTCTCCCTTCTTCAGAAATATTATGTATTTACCATGAAATTGGAAATTATCTCAAATTTTCAATTTCATTTGACCCTCATTCGAAATGCATTGGTTGTGTAATATACCGTGGATAACTGTATTTGACACTATTAAGTATACCTAGTCAAAAGCTTGTTGGCTCATATTGAAAAAAAGCCACGCATGACATAAGGTAAAAAGTATATGAAATGGAATATTGAATATTTATCAAATGCTTACTAAAGATATACCAATTGGAAGGTATGGAATATATAAAATTATGAGATCTCCTCCATCACATCACGCTATCTCAAATTACCTCGAACGTCAAATTACCCGAGGTAGCTCGAGGGAAACTCGGTTCTTAAAATTTTAAATCCACTTTTCACTCCTCATTCCTCTTAGAGAAGAAAGAAGTGGGGCAGGAGGGAAGAAAGGAGTTCACTTTCCTTAAGTGGAATCGCCTTCCTCCTCACAACACTCATTTACATTTTAGACAAGATATGGGCCCTGAGTTTAAAATAATATGAAGGCTTTATAATGTAAATACACACCTACACACGGAGAACAAACGAGTGGGATGTAAAAATTCCATTTTCCGCACACAAACCCAGGTAAAAATAAGTTTGGGCCAGTGAAACTGCGTGCACAATTGAGATGACAGTAAAAAATTTTAAATTCAGGGAAGACGGATGTGAGGGTAATTATAAGCTGAAGAGTAATAGGGGAAAATAATTATACACCTATCAACCCAGCCGATCTGATTTATAAGCATTTTCTAATGCTCCATTTTATCCTTGGCAAAGATTCGTCTTATTCTCCCTCTAAAACGCTTTTATTGTTTAAAGAGGTGAGTTTCCTACAAAGTTGTGAAAATGAGAAATACATACATGTGACTCCTGGTTTTCGTTCTTGTGCGGCCACATGTGTCGTGCAGTGTAGGGAGGCAATAACGGAACATTAATTTGACGTGATTCAAGTTAAAGGTGTATTTATGCTCATAGACTTACTCCATTTTTGGACATGCGACTCCATGGGGTTTGGTGGGGTGGGGAAACTCATCATTCTCACTTCTCGACATTTGCCTCAGAATTTGTCACCTGGTTATAGATGGCATAAATTAGGGTTCGCTCCTCTCTTTGAGCGGGTGTGAGTAAATACAGGAGGCGAGACAGTTGTTTTGTCCTATTTGTCCAATCTCTCCTCCAAGGATCTCAACAGGGAGAAGTTGTGGGCGAGCAGGGCCAATTAATCTCCGGACTTGTCCATATAAATTAATGGGCCTTTATCAGGCCAGCCTGACTTATGCAGAGGTAATTTCCTCTTCCTCCGTTCTAATTTATGGGCCACGGCACCTCCAGCTAACTTATTATGCCCTCCGCCATTCCTCAGAATTTCCCTACCTTTCACTTTCGGGCCGGATTCCCTCGCGGGAGCCCAGGCGAGGCAGCAGGGGCTGATCTAAACTCACAATTTATGGAATCTCTTCCCCACTTACAGCTAATTCAGCAAAACTTTCCATTCTCAAACTGTAGAGTGCATAAATAATTTGCCTTCTTCTCAAATTCCTACAGATTTCTGTAAATTTTACTCCTCTCGGAATTATATTGTGAGGATGTCGTTGGGCGACAGGAGGAGAGAAATGGGTCCTTCAGAAAGGAAAAAGAGAACGCTGACTCTTCTCCGAATAAGATTGGAAGTCGGGGAGATGAGAGGTTCGGGAAAAAATAGGAGGGCGCGTCGGAGAACCCTCGTTACGTCGCTGAGTGATGAGGATATGGTCAATATTTGTCACGAAGCTCTCTGCTTCAAGAGGACCAACGACAGTTGGCAATTTACCCACGATGATGCCATTTCAAGGAAGAGGACCCGAAAATAAATATCTATTACGATTGCCTCATGACTCAAATATTTGATTTGTCATAAAGCCTTTTTTCATGCGCCCGAAGACGCGCGAATCCTCCTTGAGAAAAACCCACCCTCTAATAAAACAAATGCTCCCCTGGCAAGCCTCAATTAAGATATGCTAATCCTTTTATCTCGCAATATTGGGCTGGGGAAGTCCTTCATATCACTTCGCTCCCGCCCGCTGCGCCATAGATAAAACTCCTTTCATCTGAGAGTGAAAGGGATTTTCAATTTTAAAATTTCTTTTCTCCGCCTTTCCCTTCTTTCTCATTTAATTAGTTTCCTGATGCATTTCCAAGACAGGTTTAATTTCCTGGAGGTCAAAGGTGGCTTAGTAGGGGTATGATTCGCGAATAAATTCCTGACATGTGAATGGCGGTTTGAGGCTCTTTGGTAAAATGCGGTGGTTGGGTAAGGAGGTCAGGAAGATAGTTTCATTAGTCGGATGGCTCTTCCGAATGGAATGTCGTTGAATGGGAAAGAGACGAGAGGTAATGGAAGGCAATGTAATATCAATACTAATTTTTTATTCAGACTCAGTTCCTCCTGGAGGCTGAGGCAAACTCGGGGAAGGAGAAATGGCTCAGGCCTAGACGCTCAGAGCCAAGATGTCACGGATCGGACCATCATTGAAGAAATTTATCGCAATGGGTATAAAAAGAATTTCAAGTGATGTCTGCTCCGCTTCCCATCATCCCCATCATTCCTTGTCCTCTCGAGGAGTCTCAATCCCCAAAACTTGTTTCCTCAACCACTTTTCTCGACTCTCACCGTAACTACCGCTAGACGAGAAAAGATCACCCAACCAAAGAAATGATATATTGCGCCCAACTCCTCTTTATGCTTGCCCAGGAAGAGGAAATGCCTCAAACATCAAAAATCCAAATGAATTCTTCACTCACATTTGAATGAGAACCGGGGATCCCGTCGAATCTCACAAAACCAAACTTTTTACCATTTTTTATATTTATTCTGCTTGCCTTTCAAAATAGGACTTTTCATTAAACAGCTTGGTACAATATTGAAGCATCAATCGTTAAGCTTCAACTTCTTTGAAAGTCGTAACTTTCTCAGTTAAAAATACCTACAAAATACTCATACAAAATTTTTTTACACTAAATTATTATAGGAATTTCTCATTAATTTCATGGTTGAAATTATAAAAATGACTATTTGAATTATAATAATATTTACAAAGAAAATATGGTTTAGCGAATTTCCTCAAAACGAAACAAATAATCGAATGGTAAAAGGGAAAAAAGGGAGAGAACTCGTACAATCAACATATGAACGGGCCCTTATAAATATAGACATCCATTTTTTCACAAGTTCTAAAATTGACCAAAAGAGAAGTGGGATTAGGATGGAAACTGAATGATTGGATCTAAAAACATGGATTCCAATGTTTTTCATCTCTCCCACAAAGAGTCAAGGGGCAGACAGAGAGAGGAAACCTTTTCCATTTTGTCCGATTCTGATGGAAATTCAAGTGTCTCGCGGCGTTTTTATTTTACTTTTCTTACCTATATTTTTATTTTCCCCAAAGCTCTCCGCCATATATACTTTCATCTCATCAATTTGAGTTAGAGGAGGGAGATCGAGGAGGAAAACAGGAAGAGAAAATAAAGTAGAAAGTTCCAATTTCTTTCCAAATCATCTTTACAACTAGTCCAGAGTTCGTCAGGGAGCTTTGACAAAAATCCATCTTCTTCTCTCTTTATACGGCCCGCCATATAAAAGAGTATCAAAAGTAAAAAAAAATGGTTTCTCCGCCCTCTTTCAAGAAATTAAACGACAAAGGTTGATAGGAAAAAAGTTCTTTCTGAATATAAAAACTCAAAACGCTCGCATTTAACCAACCCTCCGGTCAAGTGGAGAGAAAAATTGGGTGAAAGAGCTAATTCACCTCCTCAGGCTCATATATTTTATACTCTCGAGGATGACAAACAATCGAGTTTAGAGGTCTCTCGATTGAACGAAAAGACTCGCGAAGACACAAAGATCAATACTTCTCATTCCTCCTCAAGTCCTGGCTGGTCGTCCGAGCTCTCCAAAACTCACTTTACTTATTCTTAATCGGAGGGCCGAGAGAAATCCATCTGGGAAGGACTTTTGCTGGTAGTAAGTATGAGAAAGTCAAAGTATATCTCTTTGGTTGGGTGTGCAGTAGGAGGATCGGAATTTCGAATCACGATCTTCTCTCCTTCTTGAGCCAAAATCGTAAGTCTTTTCCTCGCCAAGAAGGCGAAAGGAGTCTTTTCTCCTTACCCGGAACGGCAGAAGAGATAAAAGGGAGAAAAGAGAGGCATGAGAACTTGGCCATTCTTCTCCCTTATTTCCCTCACCTTCGGAGAGGATAAGCTGCCGTGGGAAATATGTTGAGCCCCTCAGCTCTCAGACCCTTGTCTCTCAAAGCCACAGGATGTCTTCTTTATAAACAAATGGACTCCTCTGTCTCAACTTCCACTCTTCCTCCCTCCCTCGTGTCTCTCTTTACACTTCCTTCCACGACATACACAATGGTCCATAAAGTCTCCTCCTTCACCTCACACTCCCGCCGGCTTACATTTACATCCTTCGAGACTATAGAGCTCCCTAAGTGAAACGGAGATAGGATCTTAACTGGGGATTTAAACTCATTTGATTGTTCAATACTCCTACTTATGTCGTCTAAAATACGCAAAATCGAACAATACACATAATACTTTCCGGTGAGCCCTTCCCAAGCTTTAGTCCTAACAGGGTTCTTATAGGGCCTGTATGGAATGGAGAAAAGTCAGATGACAAGATAAAGATCGACTCCCACATTTTTCACCCCGATTACATGAGTAATCCTATTTAGCCTTGTCAAAGATAAACACGGAGACGAGTTTTTCCTTCGTTCATTCCGTCATTTGTAATTACGAGCCAGCGAGGGTCGTCCCCTTCAGTTCTCTTTGAATACCAATATATCAGGATCTAATATGACTGTGCCTTGACATGACCAACTTAATCCCTCCCTTCCTCGCCATCTCATCTTCCGGAAACGTAATGAGGAATCTTTGTGAGGGATCTATAAAAAACAGCAATTATTTTAATTGTCCCAACGAATCCCTGCCCTCCCATGTCCCCCTACACGGCTACAATTAATTAATGCAATAAGAAAATTGATTAAATTACATAGTGAGACGGCCCATCGGCTCACGCATCACGCAAAAACCCCATTACTCTACGATATATAAATACGCTTATAAGCCCATTGGGGTCTCTTATATGCAGGGTGAATAAGGCCAGCCAGCTCACGTATCAAATTCCTTGCCAAAGGTCAAAAACAAAAAAAATCTATATGGGTTTTTATAGTGCACCACGCCGTGTCTCAATGGTCGATTGACGCGTTGAATGGGTGAATATGTCAATAAGCTGGGGTTCTTTCAAGGGACACGAGCCTTTGTTCTGTAATATCTCAGCCTCTCTGCTCAAATATTTGAGTTTGAAAGATCAACAAGAAAAGTGTATATAGTATTTTAAGGGAACAGCGGATTTGAATCTTCATTGATTATTTATTTTGAAACGTTCCCTTTGTTAGGGGAAGGTGAAGGGTAGCTGGATTATAAATCCGGTTTACGGAGAAATCCTTGTTTAACAAGGCACAAGTTGTTTCTCGGGACCGAAATTGATTCTTCGTTTTTACGGGCTTGTAAAGTGACAGAGCCATGTCAAGTTGGAATACACAGCCTTCCTTGCTCTTCAAGCTCCTTTTTTCCTATTCCCCTTCCCATGAAATATTTCCTCTTTTACGTTCTCTTAAAAATTCATTTCCTACTCACTCAGAGGAGTTATCTCTTGAGTCCTTTGCTCTCTTTTATTAATTCCTAACTCCAATTGTGTTTAAATGTGACAATCCACACATATCCTTCCCTTTATTACTCCCATACATTATTCAGCGGGTTCTCGTGAAGAGCCAGGGTGGTCGCTAATGAGATAAAAACTGTCTAGCTCGAGACAAACCTCCCTCGAGTTCACAAAACCCCTAAGTAAAGCAATGGAAATTATAACGGATTCAATTAGAGCCCCTTATTAGGCTTACTCACAGGTGAAAGTACTCAGGTGAATTGGTTTCTCCTTTTCTCCGTTAAGTAATGTTCCCTCGTCCGATGGGACTCATCGCTTCCACACTCAAATGGACTCTACACATGAGGGTCTTCCGTGCAAATATTTAGGAGACGAACTTCGTCAACGGTGTCATTATCCCTATCTCCGCCTCTTTCTCTCATTATTCCAATGGATTTTTCAAATCTATTAAAGGCTCCCACGTATCCTCAAATGCTCCCTTTCCACGCGAACCCTCCTGGAATCAAAATCTCTCGTAAAGTTTTCATCACCCACCCCTCTCCCATCTCGCCCCTGTTGGAACAAGGAATGACTTCTTTTATCTCTCGAATTCCTTTCCTACGAGGCGAAGGGACCAAGAGGGGGATCAATATTAAAAATTAGATAAACAATACGGAGGAATTCGGAGTGAAGAGGGTTAAATAAATGAAAGGTTTCTTACCATTTACACCACACCATACCGCCCATTATAAATTCAAGACTGAGGGTTGGAAAGTGTAAAGAATCTATTCACTCTTTAAGCTAATCGCCATTTAAAACTTTGATTATTGAAAAGGAGGGGAGGTCGGATTGATAAAATCCCCGTAACTATACTTGACAAGTAAAAAGTATCTTTAAATCCCCTTAATTGGCTGGCACGATATAGCCTTGGATTGCTTTCTCGCATGTAAAATAGGCCCAATATGGAGGCAAAACAGAGAATTTACACAGGATAAACTCTTCCGTAATCCGTACAATAGTCTGGATGTAAATAAAGGGAGCCGAGGGAATGATGAAATATTGACTCTGGAGGCCGGAATGGCCCATTACACACGTGGTGGTAAATCCCTGCAGAAGCTCTCCCCTCGCCTTAAACTGATTCCAATTAATCGAGGAATCGAGAACTTCCTCATATTGGACTCCTAAAACATCCTTTATCTCTCAACTCCATCTCCCTTTATGTTGATTCGGAGTCAACATCCGCCTCCGTCCGCGACCTTTCATCTCTCCTCCTAATTTATTAAGAAATATTCACATCCACACTGAGCCAGAGCTGAGGGATCCAATGGGGAGCGGAGAGGCTGAGGGAGACAAAGGAACGCGAACAATTTACATTGAGAGGAGAGGAAACATTGTGCAAGAGAGTAAACAATGGGTCTCTGGAGATGAGAATGCAACTCATTTTTTTATGTTCTTCCCCCATTCGGATCCAATATTCGGATATTCAATGAAAGTCAACGGGGCCCATTATGTAGATTTTTAGGAAGGGTTCGGGAGGTATTAAAAGAAATCAGGATCCTCCCTTCTTTGCACAAAAGAGAAGAAAGTTTGGGTCCCTTTGTGAAGCCCACTTTATGAATTGGCTTCCAGCCATGGGCCCTCCACTAAATTGAACCAAGACTTTCCCTTTGTCCGCCCAACCGGTCCTCCCGAAATCCAAAGAACGTATTTAAGAGACTCCCTTTTGTTTTCCACATTCATTTAATATCCTGTATAAATCTCGCGGAATGGCCTCAACTTTACTCTTTATGAGCCAAAACAATTATTGCATCTATAAAACCACATGTT
Organism: Neelides sp. FZ-2019; assembly: GCA_009869795.1. Taxonomy (NCBI): domain Eukaryota; kingdom Metazoa; phylum Arthropoda; class Collembola; order Neelipleona; family Neelidae; genus Neelides; species Neelides sp. FZ-2019. The sequence goes on along the minus strand of VJMY01000066.1, from coordinate 67,234 downwards.
TCTCCTCCAGAAAAATTGAGGAGAGACGGAACCTATTTAAATTACAATGGCCCTCTCCTTCCTTCATCCCTCATCTTACAAAGAACTCGTCCTCCATTCATCCTCCTATTCTCCAAGACAAATTTGACTCTTTTCCCATTAAAATCCTGCTTGGCTCTTTTATCTTAACTCTGGCTCTCTTGGTTCTTGCATCTCGCGCACGACGAAGCTCTGCTCAACGCCCCGGATCTTACCTGCAATAAATAAATAAAAAATATTAAGTATAAATTACCCATCATCATGAGCACTCTAAAATACTAATTAATGGGTTCGAGAGACGAGGCTCAATGGAGAAAATGGCATTATTTTATTAACTCTAATAAACTGGAAGTTGGTTAAATAGAATTTTGGCATCGACTCCAGCATTTATGTCTCCCTGCTTGGGAGTTGAATTAAAAGAAATTTGCATACTCATTTCCGAGGAAAAGATTTTCTGAGAGAGAAACAGTTATGAAAATGAAAAAGATAGGTTGGAGTGAAACGAAGAGTGGAGTTTAATGTTTAAGTTGGAATATGTAAATCTCCTCGTTTCACATTCTTAGAGTCCGTGTGAGTAAATTTGTAGAATCTTGATGAGATATCTCGAAAAGGGAGATGTGTGCATGGGCTAATGCTCTGCCACGTTCGGAAAGGGTTCTACGAAGGCACGGGAAAAGGAGAATATCATGGTTAGTTAAGTTGTCTTCCAACTTCCAACAAGTTTACGTCGGCCTAACCGACAGAAAGTTAAGTTTTCTCAGACCCGAAAAAGAAACTTGCCTTATTTCGACCACACCGCACATTCCGGTCGAGTGGCCGAGGCGCGGAGTAACAAGCCGTGAATGTGATCTTAATTACGACAGAGAAAAAGACTTAAACACACAGGAAGGAGCCGGTAGAAAGAATAATCTTTCTTACACGGCGGGAGATCCCCGCCCCTTATCTCCCAGAGATTCAGGAAGATAATGCCTCAGATTTCACCTTCCACCTTCCAAGTCTTCCCGACATTCCGACATCCATGGGGCTTAAGAGAAAGAAACCACGAGAAAGGCATCTTTGCTGCGGTGACCAAAAGACAAGAATAAAAAGATCCCCTTGTAATCTCCACTTAATTCCTCCAGAACCTCGAACAGATTCTTGGAAGTTCTTATTTCCCTCCAGCCCCGCCCGTTTGTGGAAACATGGAAGGGATATTAAAATAAAGATCGTAGTAAAGAACATCCGTCTCTGAGAGTTGGCTCTGTAAAATCCCTTTTACTTCCACCCGGCTGATGGCCGTGACATTGGCTCGTATAATTCTCGAGTGAGTGCGAATGGATTCCTCGGACTCTGGGAGAAGCGGCGAGGAATGGGCACTCGGCCTTTTTAACACCCCGTTCAGCACTGGGTGACGTGAAACATAAGCGAATATATTAAATCTATAAATCTTCTCTTTTTTATGACGACGTCGAACCCGTAATAATTTTCTTTCCAATGACACCATGTTAGTTCTAGGAGTCGGAACGTGCCCAGGAGAAGATATCAGCTCCCCTTCACACGCCAATTGAAAAAGCCTCCCATTCAAAATTCCAAATTGGACAAAACAATCATATAATGGTGGATGTTGGGAAGAATCCCTTCTCTCCACCCATCCTTTTCAAGTGCTCATATGCGTACATTAATTGAAGCCCTTAATTTGGATTTTTTCATTCCCAGTCAATGTTATTGTTCCTCCCGACTTGCGTACGCACATATAAATGAACATGGTTAAGTACTTGAATAAATATGCAAATATAAAATAGAATAGATTTTTCTCTAGGGCTCTCGGTCTCGCCGGAGAAATAACAAAAGCGATATATGAAGTTATCACAATGAGAACTTAATAATACAAGACAGTTGAGTTATGTCTCTACGCTGAACGCATATTATGGATTTCTAGAATTCTTGTAAGCATGTCATGTATGTTAAGTATATTATTTGAAGGAATTGAGGTTCGAGAGCCCAAACTGAAGCAAATCTAAGAAAACTCCTCATTCATTCTTAAAGGATAAGAAACGGCTAAATGCGGACGTAAATGGATAAAATAACATCCATTGTTTTCTTTATTCTTGAAAAAGCAGATTCTCCCATGTTTTTCTATCCTCATTAACTTAGGAGGGCTCTCAACTTTGCACGTCCCTATTGCTTCCCCAGTTGTTCCATTTCAAAAGAATCATCGGTTTATTTTATGTGTATGAATTTTGACTTTAGGATATAGAAGAGGATGAAAGGGAAGTACCAGGAAAGAGCGGGTCCATTAGTGGTAATCTTCAATTCGTAAAGAGCATGTATGACATTGTGACCAAGCTGACGGTTGACGGTTCGTTCACGTCGACTGATTCCCTTTTTAAGTGGGGTAATGTCCAAAGGACCGGCTATGGTCTCTGTACATTCGCCCAAGTCGTGTGTGTGGGTTCTAAACAATGCTCGAGTGCATTCCCTTTTTCCCCACCACCACTCGAAGGAAGGAAAAGTCTCTTGTGTGTAGTAGTACTCCTAACTAAACAGTTGGACGGTTGGTCGTAGTTGGGACAAAAGAGTTTGCTGCGGTCTGGGAATATTGTTGGAATACTCTCGGGCCTCAATGGACTACGGCCTGAATTCATCGACCGAATTGTGGAATCATCCGCCTGTGAAAGATGTATGATGATGATGTCCTCATCTCCGCTCTTAATGGCATGATTTTTCATAAGGGGATCCTTGAGCCAAGTATTTCATATAATGTATATATTTTAATTCCCTTTTCTGTGTCTCGACTACCTCCGCATTCTCTCCTCATTACAGCCGTCGACGGAGTGAATGGGAAGCTATGTCAGGGAAACCGATCTCTCCAAATGCCTCACATTATTACCCTGCAATTAATCATTATTTTTTGTCCCCCATTATATTGAGTGCGGACGTTTGGGCCTTTGATCTCCCAGATTGGGTCCTTGTATATCATGTATATCAATAACCGTCTCTTGGGATGAAAAAACTCCTTTTTGACTCCAAACGGAATCCACTCAATTCAATATTTGAGAGAAATGGTCCAATATGTATTTATGAAGGCCCTCCTTCCCTACTGACCAACAATACATCCCAGCTCTGGCTGAACGAGGCCAAAGAAAGGACCAAACTTTTTTTCTTGATGAATGGCAGAACGAAGTCAATCAATGAGGGTTCGGACAAGGAACTGCTCTCATGGCAGTGCTGATAAGTCACTTAGACCCTTTATCTTCTATGAACTTGGCAAAGTTCTTCCACATGTTTCATCTTCATTATTTTCCGCGGTCCCATCCAATTTAAGAGATAGAGTGTACGATAGTTTATCATCTGTCTCGGCCCGCCTCGTGTAGATACTCAAAGCGCAATCAGGGCAATTTGCCGAAGAGCCACCAGAAGCTCAGATTTCTCCATGACAAACATGGAAGTCGGGGAATGGGTTGGACTCTGAGAATCCTCCCAGCTGCTCATCTCCCATTAGGAGACATCCATACGTGAAACAAAAGGAATCACGTCGAGCGTCTCCCTATGTTTGCCGTCTGCTGAGGACCACTCATGATTCAAACCACTCTTCGGCTCATTGTCAACGGACCCTCGGCCTCACTGGAGAGGCGACGAGGAAAGAATGGGAATCTCCGAGCCGCGGAATCTAATTTTCAATTTCTATAATGATTTGAGGATATCTCCTCTCCACCTCTTCATTCCCTCAGAGAATTATCTCGGTTGAGGGCAACGAAGAGCCATTAAATATTTATAGGACAACAGCCATTTTTATCGCACTTCCCTCAACTGGAAGTCTTCAACTCGGAGCCTTTAGTCCTCAATTTTATTTCACTGTATTTTTTTCTCCCTGAGCTCCAGAGATCCAACTTCCACTTTCGGATTCATAAAGGGAGATAAAAGTGAAAAGAAATCTGATTTCATCCTAACTTTCAATTTCTATTCACTCTCAGGAAGGGTGAGGGAAGGGCTGAAAAGAAATTCCATTTTAATATCAAATCTCTACTTGAAATTGAATTCATTGAAATTCAAAATCACTTTTTCTCGCCAAATTCCCTTTTAATTCCCATTTAAAATACGGGAAAAGTCAAAGAATCAATTCCAGAGATACTGGGAGATGAAGAAGGAAGTAAATTGATTGACAAGTAGACACAGTTTTTTTGTCTGCTCTCTTGCTCGGCTTGCGGTCTCTCGGCAAACCCGACTCTTCATCTCCTCCAAGATAGTGTGTAGAGAAGAAGAGTGAGGGAAATTGAATTTCCCCAAAAAGAAACAGAAGAGCAATTTCCTTTCACAGCAAGGCACTCTTCTGCCTCATCTCATCCTCTTCCCTCATTTCCCTCAATCTCCTCAGGAGAGGATTCACGTGCAAATGAAGTCGAGGTTTCCTCATTTAAATAAACCACTCCATTTGCTCCTTACAAGAGAGAAAAAAGGAGTTGGGGACACTGATGCTAATGAGAAAGCGGCCCTCGGGCTCCCCGGATTACCTTCAAAATTTAAAAACTCGCTTTCCCATATTACCGCCCTACATGGGATCAAATGTGGGAAAGTGGAGCTGCTGCTGACTATAGTGGAAAGGCCAGCTCTTGAACTTTATCCTTCCCAGCCTTACAAACATATTATATGAATACTTATATACTCTGGTCCTCCCTTTTCTATATGAGAAATACTTACTTATAATAAGTATAGCATTTGGGATGTGTGGAGAAGAGAAATGGCAAATTGGAAAGTCCTGTTGTAACCCCACCGTGAATCTCACAATTTCCCCATCGATTCAAATTATTAAGCGAATGAGCCGGAATCATATGTGAACCTCGGAGTTCCTTTCAGTCTGAGCTTCCAACAGGGAAAAGCATTCAAATGTCCCCAAGCTGTAAAACACATTAGCTCTTTCCTGACTCCCTGGCATTCTGCGAAAGTCATTATGTAAATATATAAAAATGGGGATTTGCCCCATTCTAGATAAAGTCGAGCTTAAAATGAAAAACTTAAGAGTATACGAAAACTTATGCACAAATAAGTCCTACGCTCGGAAAACTAAATAAATATTATAAATGAAAAGGAAGGTTTTAATTAATTTTTCTTGAATGTTAGTCATGTGAATAAATCCCTCCTTTACTCACCGTCGGTCCTCAATTGAATCATTCGTCGTCGGAGAATGCCTGAGAGTGAAGGAGTGGGATATTTATGCCTCTACTTCCAAACTGCCTAAACTGCCTTCCTTGGTCCTCCTTAACTTATTCCTGGGACACAAATAATATACGGCTCGCCGCCCGGATACAATATTCACAAGCCCAAAATATCTCCGACCAGAACGTTCCCATGCAGTAGTCCCTACGTAATGCTAAACCCTAAGTGCGGTTGAGAAGAAGACGAAATAAAGATTCCTTGGCAGTTCCACAAAGAACGCTCCTGATTCATCGTGTGTGATCATAATATATCTCTTCATAAATTTTAATTTTTATACATAAATTTTCAAAAAGTGGCTCTTCACTTTCCTTTCGTAAAATGCTCAAATGCTCCCCCTTTCTCCTACTGTGAGGAAATTGCAAAGTTCAACAAGGAGAAAAGAATGAAAGAATTACCATTATTCGCCGCTTCGGGAAATATTACACAATTTTGAATTGAGAAGGGGAAGAAGAAGAATGGAAACGAATTCATTCTCATATACCTAATATAATTCCAACGGAGGGGTTTGTTTAAATTCTTTGCCCTGTCGAAAGGGAATCTTGAGGAGGTGCATTAAAAGAAGATTGAATGGAGGGGTCCAAGTGAGAAATGGGTAGATGAGAGGGGACGGTGACGACGGCCCATTCTAAACCACATTAGAAGAATGTTTATCAATTCTTTTCTCCGAACCGGCTCTTTCCCGTAAGTGAGGGTAAGACATTTCGCGAGTTGCATTAGAAAAGTATAAAAGTCTGCCACATGCCATATATTTCATCTGAAGAAAACACTTACCAATTCCCCTACCCTCGATTTGAATGAAATCCAATGGCAGCATAGAAAAGGGCTGAGAAAGGAAAACCATAAGCACCAAGAAAACTTAATGTCCTCCTCGTCCTTATTATGGCCAAATTCACTTTCCTATTTTTCTCCTAATATTTATATTCACCTCCTCGAGTAATGTGAGTGGTCGTCGCGGTTAATATCGGTGAATTAATGGAATAATGTTTGCCTAGTCTTTCCTGAAGGAGACACACACACGGACATACATACAATCCCTTGTATAATCGTGCGAGTGAAGAGAGAAAGCGATTAAGAAAGTAAGAGCGAAAAGAAAATATTCCCTCTCACTTATTTGAGGAAGAAAAATGCCATTTCCTTTCTGTTTGCATACAATTTTCGGCCGCTTTTGTTTCCCTTACAAATGTTTCTCCATTTCTCAACGTTCAAATTAATTAAAAAAGGAACATATAATATCATGTTTTGCTCGAGAGAATGGCCGATGGCCCTCTCCGAACTCTCGAGCCGAGTCAAACCCCCTTATGAATTCACGGCAGGTCCCATATTGAGGAATGGCGTGTTCAGAACTAAGCCCCTCTCACAATCCAAGTCCCAAAAAATTACAAGTTGGAAAAACAGCTTTTTTGCATGCGAAATTCATTTTAGACCCATAGGGTTCCTCCATTTCACCTACATGATATGATTCTTAGTAATCCCCTTACGCTCAAATAGCGATAAATTCGCGTGGAATATTTGGAGAGGAGAATCTGAATATTTAGCTTAATTTCATTGAAAGTGAATGGGCAAACTTGAGGGAAGATGTCCATATAGTAAATACGTGGAAGTATTTATCTCTTATGAGAGACAGAATTGTAGTTTAATCCATCTGTGAAGTGTGGAGAGGAGTTGGCGAAGAGTTGAGCTTGAAGGCTGAATGATTTACTGTAGAAGGAATACCAAGCTAGGGGTTTTTGTCTGGACAAAGATTTATCTCTTCCACCAGTCCCACTTATGTTTCATTACGTCTCTCTTATATCTGCATACATTAAGGGGCTTACGGAAAGATGATTGAATTATAGATAATCGCCCTGATTACACTCCAGAGAAAATTAGGGCAATTCTTCATCTTCCGTCTCAATCCTTTTCATTTAATAACATTCCTATAAGGAGTTCAAACTACATTCTCTGACAGTTCAATAATATTTATACAAAAATACACACAGCTATAGTTGATATAAGGGGTACTTGACTCATTTGCCAATGTTTACTACATGCTATAGATTCTATAAGTTCCATAACCTTTCGCTCAGCTTCCAATAGAAAACTCAATAATAAAAATAATCATTCAAAGGAAAGGACCCATTTCTCCTCTGTCTGCTGGGAATTGGGCGTAAAAGGGAAACCGACTATTCCATTTGAACATTTACTCTTGTTGACAGTTCGTGTCAAGCTCGCCTCCCTTTTGTACAATCCAGATGATCCATGGGTGACAAAAGTATTTGTGTTATGACTGAGGAGCTTATCAAGTGTAAATCATTCATTTTCCTCCATTGTGTGAGATTTTTTATGAGATTATGGTTTCGGCATGAGTGTCACTCTGTTGATTCATCTTGAATGTGGAGCAGCGAAGGGAGATTAAGCGGAAACGGCTGAGAGTTTCGTAAAAAACGAAGCAAGCCCTATAAGCTCAGAACTCGTCAAACAAACGAATGTCATTCGGTTTTCTCCACTTGACCACCGCCGTTTCTCCTCATCCTCATCAGGTTCGACATCCATAAATTCTGTAGGAACTTTCACGGGTGTCTTCACCATTCCTCCCCGTCATTTCTTCCTAACAAACCGAGGAATCCCCACGCTGAACAAAAAACGAAGGGTAAATTATCTCAATAGATCCGTCACATAAACCAACTCATTCGACATAAATCACAATTTACAAAGAGAAAAAATGAACCATGAAATAAATACACGAGGAGTTCCTTCCTCATACAGCATATATTCTAGAATGTATAACACATAGGTGAATTTATTTATTTAGATGCACTACTTCGTTTAAAATGCACATCAAAAATTCAAGTCCAATGTATCCTCATTATTAAACTGCATACCCATATTTGTATTTCACCTTTTGTCATGATAATGATATAAAATATGTAGAAACAAACTGCACGCAAAAGGCAGGAGGCTAGCTTTATGTAAAACATTTATTAGAATGCAAATATTTTAAATCAGGCTCTCATTCATATCAAAGGTGTAGGTGCCATATACGGATTATGAAAAATTCATTAAACCCGTTCAATATTTTAGCCCCGTGGTGGGAAATTAAGATCCAGTTTCATAGAGTAAAAGCTTGTCAAACAAAACGGAAAACATTTACTTCTCTCTCAACCAGATTGAATGTCAGGAGAGATAGAGCGAAACAACTGCCGTCGCCCACCGCCTTCCCATGTTTGTCTTACGGGAATCGAATTTCAGAGAATTAATCCAAGAGAGCCAGATGGAAGCGGAGACGAAAAGACTCCTATTTATCATTTTCCATTCTCTGCGCTCCCGTTCTCCCATCCTCATCATTACATTCAATTGACATATCCCTCCCTTTGTCCCTCCCCATAAATATAAGGGGTCCTCGGCCGCTTTGTTTCATTTTCATTTGGCGATCCACAGGAGGGAAATGTCCTCCTCATCTGACCAATTCTAATTTACCCGTAGAAGGAGAGCCTCCCTTATTTAGAACTCTTCTGGGGCTGCAATAGAAAAAAACGTAAATGTTTGGTTCTCATGCACCCTGTTTACTCTTACGTGAGAGCTCCCTTCGTGCCAGTCTCATATAAGGCTCGTCGAAACTCACCTATTTTCGGATCCCGATAAATTATATCCGTCTCCCTTATGCCTTTCCGCATAAATCTGAACGAAGTATCCTTCACGCCATCTCATTCCCACTTTCGCCTCCTTCCTAATTAATCTACGACAAACATTTCATTTCCAATCACTAGCACTTGCCAAATATGCCTGTATTTTATATAAATGTTGCCTGATATTGCGAACACCTCGACATTGATCTGATAAAGTAAAATTCCAAAGTGTTTCCTTCACATTTACTATAATAATCCTTCTATTTACTCTGTACTCCATGTTTACAGGACATAGCCTTGAAGGGCTGTAAAATGTGGCTTTTATATATAAATATTTAATACGCATTTTAGAAATTTGAATGGGAGAGTCTCGAGATTAACTTTGAGAAAAGACGTAATGACTTTAAGGCCCTTCACTCCAAAAAACGAGAGAAGAAATGGGAGAAGTTCAATTTTCTAAAGGACTTGAACGCCAAATTGTAAAGTAATAGAGGGGCGTGTTGGAGAAAGAAGAGTATTTAATATTCATCAGTGAATTACTTGTTTCTCTTTTACAACTCAATTCTCCGTTTAGAGCGGAGAGCGTAAAAGTGAAGAGGGGCAATTTAGGTTAAGGGCCCTATCCCCCCAACTGCCAATCAAGGGTTCCCAATGAATATTTGATCCTCTGCCGGAAGGAACTTGGGTTCCTCGACCCAACTTATTGGTTTTATGGATCCGACTTTATGAAACTCCGAGGTGGCGATGGGGAAGGAATGGAACTTTAACCAAGGGGAGAATCTTCCCATCTCCACCTCAAATTAGACCTACTCCCAATGGCCCTATAATAGAGATGTGGCAATTAATTACAAAGCTGTACGCTCAGAATATTGCTCTTCCACCATACATATCTATATCGCCGGAGTAAATCAAGGAACCGGAAAAGTGAACTCCCTTGACGGAGAGTCAAGAAATTGGGAACTACACCGCGTCTCCTATCAAACCAACCTTCAAAGACTCTCCTATAACTAAACAGACATACTCAGATATACTCCCCACATAAATCCTCAGTGTTTAACTATAGCACCTCTCCTAATACATCTCTGACCAATGGAAATTAATGAAATGGCCAGCCGGCGACTCTTTTTCACCGTCCAAGTTAATTAACCACACTTTTATCAAGGAGTGCCGTAGTCCCGTGTTTTAATACATTTTCTCAGAACAGAGAGTCTATGGGCTTTTATTTATTTCACTCCTGTGTATTACTACTACTACTCCCTATTTATTACTCATTGAAAGGAAGAAATACATGGACAGGGCTCCATTTGTAATCAAGGGAAGTGAGTGGATGGAAGCGAGTATATAATAGAAGGAAATGTGGATGATTGGACTTTCTCGTCCCCCACCTCCAAAAGTGAACACCCGACCTCTGAGGGGAGAGTTAGGAGAGAATAAAGGAGGATGGAGGAGTAAGCTCATTTCATCTCCGCTAATTCCGTCCTCGACATCTGATGCACCACACAGTAGCAGCTCCCCTCGAGAGGAAATCCTCAAGGCTCACTCCTGCCCATCGGCCGAAGAGAAATGGGAGGAATGTGGGGAAATTCCGAGTTAATGCCTCAAGAAGAATTCGCCTCCTCTTTATGCATTCCTTGGAAATCTGTGGAGGCATATCTCCTTTTTGACTCTCCTTGATCAAAGCAAGCAAATTGAAGAGGGCGAGAGGGTGAAGGAGAGTCAATATGAAATCGGACATGAGTGAAGGATATGATGAGGGTCGTCGATGATGGTCTATTTACTTACAAGAGAGTTCGGGGGTCGTTTCATGTTTAAGGACATTTATTTTGTCTTCCCCTCCATTATGAGTTCAATATTCGGAGATGACGACGTGTAATGTTTCGGATCAATCTCCTAGAATCCTATTACGCGAACATCTTTGAGTGTCTGACTCAGGTCCCCCTCTCCACTCCTGTATGATGATTTTGAGGGAAGATGGGGGAGAGGAGCCACGAGGGAAATCTTACTTTTGATAACGCAAAGTTTCTGAAGTTGTCCGAGGATAATGCTTCTAATTCATGAGGCCATACTTCAATATAGCATTCAGGAGGAAAAGAGGGCCACGGGTATTATGATTCAATTTGATGGGTAAATAATCCCTCAAATGCAGTGAGTGTCCCAGTAGGTGGGCCAGGAAAGTCAAGTGATAAATCAAAGACCTCGGCCCCTCTCCTCTTAATTGAATTCAATGATAATGAGGAAAGTTATAAACATCTGGAATCCATAGTTGAGAATGGCAAACCCGAGTCATATTTTTGAGGGCGGATCGGAGAAAATACTTTGATGATTATGAGGATGCGATGAGGCTGTTGAGGGGAACTTGGACTCCGACCCTCGCTATTCATTTTGTTTTGTCTTTTGGCTATTAAGACGGGCGCCTTTTCTCCTAGGGTCTTCCATTGTCCCGCCGAATCATCATAATAATTTCAAAAGTTCTCTTATTGTGTATAAACCGTTCTCGAGTCCCATAAATAAACCGTCCCTTGTGAGATATTTATGTTGATTAGATTGACTTCATTTTTGAGCTGAACCACTTTCTCATTTTGTCTTCGCATTTTCCTCAATGAGAAGCTAAGTAGGGAAAAGTTTCATCATTTGGCCAAATTTCCCCTCGGCTCGCCTGTCGAGTAGATTGGGCTGACGGCGGATGAGGGACTCGTTTCTGTCCCTATCTCCCTCCGCCCATAAAGGGAGAAAAGCCTCGTCCTGAATAAATTCATCTCCACTTGAGGCATTATTGGGAATATTCGAACTGTAAACAATTGAGCGATAAAAGGGGAGAGAAGGGAGAATCAATAAAGGGTGAAAAGAAGATATATAAAAAGAAGGCGGGGGAAAATATATATAAAAAATCCTTTGGCCCATCGTAATTGAGACGTGGGCATTAAAGAGGGTTTAAGAAAGCGATAAGGGAGGATGGCATTTCTCCATCTCTAATTCTACGGTTCAATTACTCGTCCATCCCCCCATTGTCTAAAGTGTGAAAGATTTCATGCTCTTCGATGCGTGTTCCACCTTAATTGACCTCGAACATTTATCTTAGCTCTCCTTTCTGCATTTGGCACGGAGATAAAAAGTTTCCTCGAGAGGGCCGCTCGTCTAATTCGCCCAAAGTTTTTCTCTGTGGCCAGTCCGCCTCATCCTGAATGCATTCATTGAATGAAATCAAGGAAAAGTCTCGAGCCCACCTTATCCCAACTTTGACAACTCAAACGAAGAAAGTTGATTTGAAAGTTTCACTAACTACTCGTCCCCTTCCTACTTATCATCTTCCTTCAACTTCGCCTCTCCATTTTTCAGAGCTAAAGAAGCTCACTGAGAGAATCAAATTAGGAATTACACTCGCCAGCGATCCCGCCTCTGAATTTCAATTCAGGAGCTCCCTGGTAAGGCTTCTGAGCAGGGAACTGGTGCGATAAGAAAAATAACAAGATGGGTGGGGCTCCCATGTGATTAGGAAGAGGAAGCCTTTATCCCTCCACAAAAACCCCGGAGTAAAATATGCATGTAGCCGACCGAGTCTACATAAATTCCCTTTCCCACAAAGTGAAAAGTGAGAAGGAATGAGAATGGAAGGAAGGAGAACATTTATATTAAGGACCCTCGTAAAAAATTATTAAACTCAAAGCCCACAATACACCAAGATCCTTGTTTTCCGAGATGAAATTAATAATATGAGGGTAAATTGGGAGCTTAACATTTCCACCGCCGTGGCCGCTTCCTCATTTTTCTCCTCCTTGGCTCTCCGGGAGAAACCCAGGGAAGAAAGAGGGCTTAAGAGATATCATTATGTTTGCGTGTGTGGTCCTCGAGGGGAGTTATTGATTTCAGCAAATTATTAGTTGGACTTGCTGGCGGAACTTGACGTGACTTAACTGACTAACTGACTCATGTGGTCTCATCGGGCGCCTCCTGGAGACTTTTCGCGTGCCGCGGATCCCCTGTCTCCCATCTCCTTATTTATGCCCTTCTCTGGGCTCAGAATATTTCATCCGACACTTGGAGAGCACACGCAAATCTGGAGAGTGAAGAGCCGCGCACTTATCCCTCACCCACCTCCAGATTCCCCAGTAGGAGGCGAGGATTTCCGCAGAGCCTCTCCACTGTGTACCTGACATTTATAATCTATTGTTATGGCCCTCATAAAAATACATTGCGTAGATCCAGAGGAAAATCGTTAAATAAATTATCCAGAAACGCAACTAATTTTTATCTATCGATTCTGAGCGTCTTGGCCATGTCATTCCTTGGCCACAGTGACATAATGACTCCGTGCCCTCTTCGTTCCAATCCGCCAATATCCGCAATCAATTCCAAGGAGATCATTTGGCTCCGAAGCCTCCCCCGCCCCTGAAGGCCATTATTAACGTGGTTGGATGAATGGGTGGATCGGGCCCGGACCCTCGCTGACTCACTCTTACTACATCAGGAGTAATCTCCCCTCGCCACGCATCCCAACTCTTTTATTCTCCTGGATTCCGCTGTCACTAATTTGTCTCCCACGTCTCTGCTTTATGTTCCATTTTTAAAACGATGTCCTCGTTGTTAACATTCTTCATAAGGAAATTATTCAGGAGGAATCCCAGAAATTCTAATTTGACACACACACACGCCCTTCCTACCAACTCCGCGATGAGAGGAGACAACTGACTTTAAATTAAATATGAGTCCAATTTTACACGGACAGCGTAATTTTAGCCAGCCTATAACTCACGTTCCAAGGCGCCTTACTCTCACGTATTCAAGCTTCATAATTAAACCTATGAATCCTCTGTAGTTTAAATATACCGAATCCTCATCCAAACACCAGATGCATTACTGGGAATTAGAAATTAAAATGCAGCTCTCTGCACCAAGTCCCAACTGTAGTATTATTTTCACTTTACTAAATAATGAGAAACAGAAATGAATATCGCATAAATGCCAAATACATAATTGATAACATTGTAGTATATTAGGTATTTATGCACCATATTACGCATTGACATTGACGCATTCGTACATAAATAATGTACAATGTCATAAATTCCTAATATAAGCGCGTGCACTACCCGAACTTGATATTTAAACCTTTGGAAAACGCGAAAGCGTATACGAAACATCCGCAATGACAGACATAAGAGTAAAAGTGAGTATTAAGAATGGAAGAATGCCGGGTTTTTAAATTCCCCTCCCCCCTAATACTTTCCCGAGGAGTCAACGAGCACAGGAGTGTGGATAAAGTGAGGAATGAGCGTGGAGTAATTCGTTAGGATAATTATCCAAGGGAAGTGGACCAGATGGGATATGGCCCATCTCTTGTTTCATTCCCCCTATTATTATTGCCGAAGATGTTTCGTCGCAATTCCTCTCGTTCATTTCTTCCAAGGGCCGTCGCACGGACAATAAAACGAAGAGGAAGAAATTGATGGGTGCGACGTGGGCCATTATTATATGATTTCCAGCACTACACGAATCCGACTTCTCAAACCCGCCCCAATATTGAATTCTCTTATTCTCATTATGCTAATCCCATCATACCGTCTCCATTTCCCTCTTTAAAGAAAACACTACGAGATTTGAATTTGTACTTCAATTCAATTGACTAATCCCATTTTCCCATTGACCCAAACCTTTTGTTTGCTCAAGAATACTAGACGGAAAAGGAAAATAGGTTTAAATGCTTGCAATTTTCCTCATTCGCATTACATGCTGGCTGAGCTTTAGCCAGGATTATACTCTTGGCCGACAACATCAAGTCGTGAAGGGAAAGTGTATCGTGAAGGAAAATGTCCCGTTCGGGAACAATGAGAGAAAAACAAGGTTATGGGGCCTTTAAAGTGATAAAGGGAAATGTCAGGCTGTAAACGTCTCCTTAAACGCCCGCCTCTTCTACACACTTCCTCTCCATCTCACATTTTTATCGACATAATTCGGCAGGAGAGGAATTGAGCATAATATGAATGGAAGGCGGGTTGAGGAGTTGAACCAATCTACGCTCCTGACAACCACCCCCAAATTACCCTTCCAAATAGCCCATAAATTATTCTTGATCCTCGAATCGAAATCAATCATGAGGTTTTCCTTTTGTTATGCAAAAAGATACACTCGCTCTCCGTTTAGCTTCCACTTTACCCATGAAGTATCCAGAGATAATGTTTGCTTTGCTTCGCCATTTGTTATAATTTGAGTGGAATTGGGATGCGGGGAAAGCCACGAAATCGCCATTTCCTCCATCACTTCGAGGACTCCAACCGAGAGAAATATCAACATACCTGCAAAAACAAACAAAGAAGATGTAATTAAATCATTGATTGTTAATATTAATAATTATTGTGTCTTTATGCTGGGAACGGGAATGGAGGGATTCCCCTCTCGAAGAGTGAATGAGTCATTAGGAGTACCCATCATGGCTCGATGAGCAAATGAGTAGATGAGAGAGAGGAGCAAATGCCCATAATCTATGTTCTAATATACAATTTCAGATCTACTAATATCTAGCGGTGAACAATCTGGTTCAGACAAATGGATAAGCTCCTCTTTGCATCTCTCACTGCAAAACTAGGTAAACAATCAGATATCTTTCATTAGCTCGGCTTGATACTGATATTAACAATTACAAGATTCCCCCTTGTGCTCCTTTAATTATGGACGAGAATATTGTTTTGAAAAGTTGGTTGGGATTCAAAGGAGGTTCGTCTAATGGGTTGAATCTTAATCTAGGAAAGATCTACGAAATGGAAATGAGCCTTATTTATCGAATCTTCCTCCTGGGTGAGGAATAATATGCCAAGAGTATACACACAATAGACGGAATCGCGGAAACTTTGGGGAATTCTGATGGGCCAGTTGGTTCGAGTTTGAGGGCCTGGCGGATGACATGGAAATGGCGGGCGCAGAACGAGGGGTCTCCCACTCGTAAAAGCTTCTCTCTTTGAACATTAGTAATAATTGAAAGTGGTTGTTCAGCCTAATTGCTCTAATTACAGGGAGGAAGGGCGAT
The DNA here is from genome assembly GCA_009869795.1 of Neelides sp. FZ-2019. NCBI lineage: Eukaryota > Metazoa > Arthropoda > Collembola > Neelipleona > Neelidae > Neelides > Neelides sp. FZ-2019. The sequence goes on along the minus strand of VJMY01000066.1, from coordinate 51,400 downwards.
CGTTTTTTCTCCCACAGTGGAGCGAATCAAAATTCTCGTGGTTATTTACAATGTGCACGTGACCGGTAATGAAAAAGCTCAGAGGCATATAGAAGATATTTGATGAGCAAATGGTTTTTCCGCAACAAACTCTTTATTCTGTTGACTTTCATTTGACGAGTTACTCGAGTCTCTCGGCGGATTTGAGCAAACATCCGATTCTTTCCTTTTTGCCTACTAATAATATGAGAGAGAGTCATCACTCCAACTTCAATTTGAGATCATTATCATCACGAGCCTTCATTTCCCTACTCACACTTTAAATAGACGGAGGGAAACGAGCTTCCCGTTAAATACTCTGAACCGAAAGAATGCAAGAATCTCGACTCTTCAGGAGCCGAGTAACTCCGTGTGAACATGAGAGAAAAGTATTTCCTATTATCAAGAGGGGTAAGGTCAATATAACAGCTTTGACATTATCAGATTATACTAAATGTCACACATACCAAATCTCGAACTCAAGCAGTTTCCCCTAATGTCCTTTGATAAAATACTCTCGTCGCACTTTTCAAATTCCATCCATAATGCCATTCTGAATATGAATATGGTAAATTTGAACTCTGTCTAACTACGTAGTAAAATGAATGCTCAAAATATATAATATATATTTTTATGCTCTACCAGATTTTAATTTGATTAGGACGAGTTCCAAATTCCATTCCATGATTTGGACTACATGAAGAAATTAGAATTTGGAATTTATTAGTTCGATTAAATACTCGAGGAACGGTGACAAATGGATTCGCCTTCGAAATGAATTCCGTGGGAAATATCTCACTGTGGAGATCCTTGTAAATCCGACCTTCGCGGATTATGGACTCTGATGAAAATTTCTCATACTGACGACATGACACATCAAGTTGAATATATAAATAATTGAAGAGACCGATTGAAAAATCGTGAGGGCTCAAGATTTCCTACGGGATGTCCCACGGGAGGTTCCTTTGAGCCAGAGTGTGTCTAGGGTTTAGTTGCCGGCGACGAACATCCGCCCCTGTCACTCTCTCAACGGCATCTGCATTCGTAATTACTGATCATACTGATCAAGATAAATGGCTAATCGATACTCTTCTTCATTTTTATATTCTCAACCTTCATAATTTCTTTCATATACTTACGCATACATTTTTGAACATTATATAACTGAACTTTCGGAAAGTATGAACAAAATGTTAAATTGTAAATGTTTATAATGCTTGCATTTGGATTTAAGAAAGAACATTATTTGGACAAAAATGCCGTTCCAAATAATATACTACTTTTTCTTTGTAAAAATTAATTACTATTAGATTTGGGTTAGATTAAAGTACTATTATGGCGTAGGCTCTTTGTTCACTTTCTATATAATAATTCCTAAATGTCAGACATTAAAAATGTACAGGAATGTGGGGCACAAGGTGTATGGGAAATTAGAGGAGTAAATCAAAGAAAGAGAGGGAAATGGGAATGGATCGCGACAGTGGCTTAGATTATTGCAATCGTCTCTGAATGAGCTTGAAAAAGATAAGAGGAGAGTGGGGGAGGTGAGGGTGGAGGAGAATGCATTAAAATGACAAAGGGCAAAAGTTGTAGGTGCGAGTCTGAGTGAGACGCTTATATTAGTACGAGTAATATTAGTAGTAAGAGAAATATTCGCGTAGTGGATAGCGTTGGAAGAATCGGATTGTGCGAGAGACCTCAGGAGCCGCACACCACCCCACCACCACTTTTATTCTTCCAACTTTCTTCGCGAATTTAAACTCGAGAGAGCTGACTGGGAGGAGAAGGAAGAAGAGAATTCCGAGAGTCCCGGACGGGATCCTGGGGAAAATTTGAATTGCAAATGTCGAGGGAATATATCAAAAGATATAAAGGGCTCGGGAAAATGAAACGAATGTGCAGGGTAAAAGGAAATCGGCGGAAATGGGGAGCTTTCAACTTTCAGCCTATTTACAATTGCCTTTATTTCTCTAAGGTGAAAAAATTGAGGGAAAAGGAGAAGAAGCGGCTTGGGCCATCTCAATAGATCTCAAGAGCCCCCGAAGAGGTCAAAAGGATATTTTAGACTTCTTCATATTTTATAATGGGCGGTCTTTTGAAGAGAATTAACCTCCGATATAGTAAATCCCTTTGGCGAACCCTTGGTAGTAATATAATTCATTTTTATTCATTCTGCCCGAAAGTTGAGGTAGTAAGAATAGTGGAGGAAGTTTTGTGAATGTAAATGGAGGCTAACCTCATTTCCCGGGATTATGCTCAAGATTGAAGGAAGTGTCCGACCGAGGACGCGCCCATGTGCTTACCGTACACATTTATGAACGAGGAGTTTAAGAATGAGGAAAGGGGTCTGTTCGGAAGTCACCCGTCCGTCTGTCGGGAACTGTCACACCATAAATTTTCCACGGCCTAACGAGAGAGGACGAGGAATTTGTCAGGGCGTAATCAGTTTAAAATTGGAAACTTGAGAACTGGAGAACTTTACTCTCAAAAATGTGGACAGACAGATGCTCTCCGAATGCGAATTATCTGTTCGGAGAGGCTTCTCCCTTTGATTCTTCTTCAATCCTCATTTTTCCCTTCTCCCAAGAAATTAACTCTTCTCCGGAGGCACGGAATCCGATTGTCTTTAAGATTCATTAGGAGTTGGAGGGGATGAGAGTGAGACACATGGCTCTCCCCTCCACACGGACCCTCACACACTCATTTCCCCTCTAATTTCGAGCCCTAATAATCCCACAACTACGCGTGGAATGAGCAATAACTCCCTCACCGTCACTCCCCTAATTTATCAACGTTTTACTCCAAAAATCACACATGAGACAGGAGAGATGAACAACACATGACACATTAGGCATTCAGATCCATCCTCGACCCTTTGTTTCAAATCTTCCCCTCTCGGGAGGTCTAAATTTATGTCTGTGTGCGTGCACAGGCCCCAATGTATATGCAAGGAGGCAATCCAAATGGAGATAATCCAATGAAGAGATTCCGGGTTCAGGATTCACTCAAAGGCGGATGGATCTTTCACTCGACTTCCTCCGATTAATCAAGGAATAACACTTTCCCTCAATTTTCCACACCTCTCAATCAAAGACTCCAAAGATGGATCCCAAAAGGAGCCGAAGAAGAAACAGCTTGAGGTGAAACGAATCCCCTTTGTTTGACTTTATTTTCATTTCAAATTCTCCTTCCTCCTTTCAATTAATCTTTTATGAACCGGGACGAAAAGAGTCAAAAGCGTTGGTTTATTTAATCGAAGGACCTTCTCATGCTTCCAATTTATTATGCTCTAATAGATGGAACGCAATGAATAAATCAAGAAGAAACCTGTATAACTTCCCCTATAGCAAATAAACGCATCATACCTTTCAAAAATGTGATGAGATTGGAGTATTGGAGTAAAAAATTATGTGATCTACTATATTTATATTAGGATATATAGAGGATTCATATCATGAAAACGTTTTTATGAATTATGAACCCCAAGCCGGTCCCATTGATGAAGTAAACAAATTTAGTGGTTTGAAAGAATAAAAGGAGAAATTTAATTTGTAGTAGAAGGAAGCAAGAGGTTTATTTATCGAGACTAAAAGCCTTGTGTGAAGGCAAAGTTCTTTACATGACCCGAAGACTCCCCTCTTTTCTTATGTATGTAGTCATTGAATCTCAGTCGGGAGTCGATGGGTCGAATTATCCTCTCAGTTTGGAGCCAAGGCCTCCATTGCCTATGCAATGAAATTCGAGTGAGCCGAAAAGCGGGCCCTCGAGTCTTCCCTGCTCACAGAGGTTAGTTACGCCTGAGATTGTAAGAACCTGGGCTCGGATAAGGCCCAGCCACCCGGATCCTAATCCTAAAAATTGTTTGGGGAATTCTATCAGCTTCGTTACTCTCCTTTTCACTTCATTTCACATCCTCTCGCCGGGGTTGTCACTGGCCGGAGTGTCCCTCTCATCATAAATGCATATTCCATATTATGTGAAGGGAAGTGAGCGGTGGACGGGAAATGTCAAAAGGGATCCTAAATGCGGGGCTGAATGGTCCCGGGGAGCTCCCCTTTGTTTCCCTTCAAGTTGGGCGAGGAAGATAATGAGATTTAAAAAGTATCCGCGCTCTCTCGGAAAAATCTCCTCGAGTAAACAAAAGGGAAGAGAGGGAATCGCTAATAAATCTACCTCAGTTGACTTTCGGTGAGAGGAATGTCGGGAGTAATTTTGAACAGCCATAAATACAGGGAGACGCCAAGAACCCGGGTGTGTCTCTGAACAAACGTCTACCAAGGAATTGTCCCAATTGTTTTCCTCAATTACCCTCCCATATTTTACTCCTCAGAAATTTCCCTAATGTTCACTAATCCTCAGGCCTACGAGATTTATTCTCATTACTCTTCCATACGCGATCTCTAATTCTTCCAAATCCATCCCCATTTCTTTTATTGAGCATTGTCTTCTCCAAATCCTCAGCTATCATTCACCGTCACCTCCCCTCCTTTTTCCAAATAATAATGGGCCAAGAGTTAAAAAACCTCGGTTTGAAAATTTGCGTAGGAGGTTTCTTCAAATCCGCTCGGAGTTAATCTCGGGGTCCTTTTGGCTTGACCGTGTAATTAGGAACGATTAGGAGGAAGATTCTGAGAAAGGACAAAAGGGGCAGGAGACCTAATGACCTCCCCTTCGCTCTGTCTTTTTCAATTTGCTAGTAAATCCTTCACTTCGTAATCCACACACGGCTCGAGACATTCACCCTTCAGTGCAATTACGCAGCCAAGTTTTCTCTTTCATTTGTTTCCATTCTCGCTGGGAAGGGCCCTCATTGAGAGCCAAGGAACGACGTCAGAATGGGTTGTAGAGTTAAGCATTGTAAAACTTTAATGAAGCTGCCTCTTCTCCGTTATTCGCTCCTTCGCTCCAGCCACTTCCCAATCAATGCCCTGAACTCAATTCCGCAATTAAAACTCGATCTCGAGGCCTTCAGAGGCTCATCGAGCCTCGTTAACATCACAAGAGGATGGCTTCAACAAGGACGAAAGTCACTCCATTTTTTGTTCAGCTTTATTTTATTTTGTCTTTTACGGTGCGTGAGGACAAAAGTTTGGATTCTATTGCCATTGCATTCTAAAGTTCTTTTTAGCAGAATTGAAAGCCAAAGTTTGCCCTTTACATTTGGGCAATTAGGCTATATGGGAAATTGATACAAAAAGGCATTGTTTTTATATCTCTCTCGCTCTCAGTCACCAGTGTTTATATGAAGGAGAATTTCTGTATTTACTCATTTCGTGAAGTTTCTTTCTTCCCTCATCCACCCAATTTTATTATTACTTGATTTTTCTTCCAAAGTTCAAGAAGAATTGACATGAAATCAAGTATATGAATATGCATATAACGTAATAACTCTACCCAAGTAGTTATACCTATTCTAATTCCCATTAGAACATGTTCGTTCGAATTTAATATTGTTCCCAATTTGTCACGATGTGAAGTTAATAAGCTTCATTTTCAAATGAATATTCTATCGAGTGCCCCATTAGGAATTCGCCGATAGGAAGTGTCCTCAAAGGCCTGAGGTGCAATTTTGGAATCACATTCATGTCAACTCAAATGCGGAAAGTTTAAATAAGAAGGTTTGAAATAAGAAAAGGCGACGGAGCGTGTAAGAGGTTCGAAGGGAGTCAACGGAGAGGATTCAAATCCAAAGAGCTCTCATTGTCTCCGCCAGATTCGTCCTCTTCTGTCTTCCCTACTTCAATTTGAGTCCCAAGAACCCTCAGAGCAGGAGGAGGGAAAACAAATGGGAATTCAATCTCGTGAATTCCAACTTAAATATTTTCACTCTTTCTTTCTCCCCAGCAGCTCCTTACTATCTCTGTCGAGCAGGGTGTAATGGACAGATTACTCACTTCGTCCCCCTGTGAAACCATTAATATTCAAGGAAGAGTCTCCTAAAATAATGGAAATAAATACGCGGATAAACAATTCAATTAAGCTTAGCCAACATACACCCAGCGCGTTTCCCCCAATTCAAATTCCAAAGCCCTTATTTCTCACGTCGCGTGGAAGGCTGAGGAGGGAATTTCCATAAATAAAACTTCACGGTTGGATGGACAAATATGAGAAGTCTCATAGCAGGTATGGTTTGTCAGCCTTATAAAGGCCATGAAGGGACTATGAGGGAAATAGAAGTGTGTCATAAATTAGAACAAAAGGGAATTGGGCGAGGTGGGCGAAAGTCCCTTACTCCTGATGAAGTGTATCTCCGCCGAGAGGAAGTAGATGAGAATTGTGGATTTGTGGTGAGCGAGGCCCGAATGAGAATTTGCGGATTTTTCTTCCAGTAATTCCCAATGGTTCCTTCTTCCGTCTGGCCTACACTTTACGTTCCCCTGTGACTCAATGATGAGTAAATCCTCGAGAAATTGCTACTAAACTTTAAGTGGTCACTCCGAGGCCGGAGCATTTCTCTTAGTTACTTTTAAGTGGGGCTTCGCGACTTTCCCCAACTTTTTTCATCAAAAATTGACTTTTCCTCTCGGAACTATAAATACTTTTTTTTCTCCAGCTCCCGTCCTAATGAAAAATCTACTAAATTATGAATCTACCTCTAAAACGAGTCTCTAGTCATATAATACAATTAATAATTCTGGAGAGGTTCCCACACCGTATTTACTACTTCTATCTTCTCTCGAACCTTCCAAGAAAAAACCAAGAGCGGAGTGTTTGGAAAGAACTTTACAATTTCCTCCTATCTATTTCATTTGACGAGCTTGAAAACTTTCCGAGGGCGTCCAACTAAGATACATACTTAAATACGAGCTAGCACCAGGCGGAGCTCAAGTTTATTATACGACTCACCTCGCTCAATATTTTCCACAATTTTGTATTTTATTGTATAAGGAGGATAATAAAAAGAAGAGGCGAGTTCGAAGGGAAACTCCGCCGGGAAATGTGCATTAAACTCGGAAAGAGGATCTTGGGGGATGGGGAGATAAATCAAAAGGCGTTCAAGGGAGCCCCAGAGAATCCACAGTTTGTTCAAAGAGGGAAGAATTGGGTAATTAAGAAGAACTTCGGTGAGCCAAATGAGCGATAAAGAAAGTGAGTAAAGGAGGTCTCAGATCCGAGAGTCTCAAGTCGATGCATGGATAATGTTGGCCTTGGGGCACATCAAAACTTATAATCTCGAAAAAGAAGAGTCGGGTGATTGATGGGCCTTATTCCTTCTCCTTTTGTCTCTTGGCCAGTTTTTACACTCCTTTTGTTCCCTTCCTTACCTACTGACTCATTCCTTCTCGGCCTGGAAGAGGCTGCCAGACCCTTCGGCTCCTTCTTTTATTATTAAAACGATCTCCGCCTCCTCATCCCACTCTACTCCGGCTCACGGAGTATATTATCTTTTTCTAATCACTGGAAACAAATTAACTTTCATGGCTAATTGAATTCCAACACTTATTGCCTCTACTGGAATATGTCAATAAAAGCTATTGGAGCTTCTCCAACTTGAACACATAAATATTTCCTCGAACAGGTTACTCAGAGTCAAATGAATGGCCAAATATTGGTATTTAGATATCCATTGCTATTCTTTATGAATAAAATAAAGAAGGCAATTTGCATATGGGCATTACGAAAGACGCTTTACTTTATCAGGCGTTTAGCATTGATAATTTCCATATATTATTTTTTCTAATTTTCATCTAAGAAACCAAAGTTATAAGTCCAGTTTTGTATAGACGCGGAAAAGTCAATTGAATAATATAGAAAACATCAATTGCTTCGCCCACCTCTAATAAAGCATTTCTGAAAAGGAATGGAATTTTAGCTCTCATTTCTCTTTAATCTTCTCTAAAAATGAGTTTTTGAAGGAGAAGAGTTATTGAGAAGATATGAAGTTGCGAAATACATGAAGAAAAAACTGGGAAGGAATGCGGGATGCTCAGCTTTGAAGATTGCACTTCTCCTTCGATCCTCTGCTCATTTAAAAGTAAATTGAACTTGGAAATATTGGCAAGTCCCCTTAATACACTTTTGACATCGTTTTTCTTTTGAGGGGTGAACTCATTTCCATTCCGTATAATCACCCGAACGATCGAGGAAAATAATGCATTTTCTGAGTGACTCAACTAATGAGAATGCAAGGAAAGATAACTTCACGACGGTAAATATTAGTCAAGAACCGTTCGGTGTGTTTCTTCAACATGAAACGACTGTCTGAATAAATGTAAGCTTATTTTCCAAACTTTCTTATATCTTTCAAACTTTTCCAACTCGTATTTCAAAAGTTTAATCTAATAGTAAAGTCCTTTTATTTGAGCAGTTTTAATTAAATGTTCCATTGAGTATTAGTAAATAGACAAGTTAATTAAGAACAATTTATGATAAAAATTGAAGTTTTTACAAAAGCGTAATTATGAAATTAAAAATTATTAACGGTGGAGCATATCATGACAAATTCTTAATTTCCCATTCTTTTGAATGCAAGAGGAGCATTGTTTATCTTTTGAATCTGGCTTCTCCTATTACGCTCCTCTAGCTCTCGTCATTTGAATTGAAAAAGGGGTGAGAATCGAAATGCAAATGTTGAATAAACTACAAATGACAATGTAAATTACCCTCATTTTACAGTCAGACCTCCAAGAACGAAGGACAATGACCATCCCCTCATTAAAAAGAAGCTCAAAAGGGCCGGTAAAGAATTATTTGCAATCTTCTCTCCAGAAACCTCATAAAAAATGGCACATGGAGCTCAAAGCAGCCGAACCCACTTTTCTCCTACTTTATTGACAATTAAAGGGCCAATTTTCTTTGTTCAATTTCTTTTCTCTTGAGCAAAAGACAAAATAGGAGAATTAATTGCTTGCAACCATTTAAAACTAAGGCTCTCATAACTGTAAACGTTAAAAGAGTATGGATGTTAACAATTATATTTGCACGCCAATTGAATTAAACTATTAGTATGATTGCATTGTTCTACTTTCATATTATCCAGATATCATTAGCTAGAGAACTTAACCATTTAGCTATACACATTGCATTTGTACATAGACTCTCGAAGTAAAAAATTAGTAAGAGCCTTTTATGTAATTTTTTAAAGTTCAAATGCATGAGATCATTTATCTCTAAAATTAAACCTAACATGAATCATCAATTGTAATTTCATAATAGGATTGTTCGAGAGTTAGTCATTCTTAAGACGTATGATGAATTCAGTTAGATCACGACCATTTCTCAGGAAATTTACATAAAATTGCGTTCAAAATATGCACGAGCATCGTCATCAGCCGGTGACGGCCAGCACTCAAAAATTTTGAAGAATGAAAAAAACTCTCGGTTTTTTGTCTCCATAAATTTCATTCTCAATTAACTTTCTTCCATTTTTCTCAAGTGACATTGTTTTTGTTCCATTCTATTCTCTTCCTTTGGCTCAATGTAAGTTCATGACAATGACAGTCATTGTACGCTCGGAAATGTGCATTTATCCCTCCACGAATCCTCATGAGAAAATGAGTGAAAAAAGGAGTCAGAAATTAATTGCTCCTGCAGCTCAATTACCCTTCCTTCACTCTTCCCATGCAAGTCGCATCTTATGAGCTTCCCTTGTAAGGAGTGGAGGATGGAAATTGAAGTGAAAAAAGCAAATTAAGATATGAGTAAAAATGGACGCGAGGTGATCCTCTCCAGGAGTGTGTGTATTTAGTCTATTCTCTTACTCTCATTGTTAGGGCCGGCTGGAGGCATCGAAGTTGATCGATGGAATAAACACGTGTTTGGGACGGCAGAGTCAAAGTCAATTTGAATGAATGCTCCTGAACCTGAATTATGATATATGAGAAAGGATAATTCCGACTATCTGTGAGAGAGATACGAGGATCCCCGAAGGAGCCAAAGGAATGTCGACGTGTGATTTCCCCCATCATCCCCATCTCCTAATCTCTCCGCATGAGTGTGAATGGAGTAAGTCATAATTCTGGTGAAGGAACCCCCATCCATCTCCATCCGACCACATCAGATTCCCAAAAGAAATTGAACAAACCCACCCCACCCCGCAAAAAAACAAGAGTGATTAATCCTTCTCAATATTGAAATCAAAACCCTTTTGAATGCCACCACTTTACTATATTTCTATTTTGGAAATGCGAACGGAATTACAATTCTCTCAATGTGCTCTTTCACTATTTCCTTCTATTTATGCTCTTCCACCAAAGATATTATACACAAGGAATACTAACAAGACGTGTTGGATGAGAAATATTAATTCTTTTTCCTCACTTGACTCCGCTTTGACCTGGCAGTCAAAAGATTAATAAAGGGAGTTTTGGCTCAACCGCCAGGATCAATAGGATTAATAGGGAGCAATGAAGTAGAAGGGATTAATAATCATTGCAAGGAGGAGTGTCTTGTTAGTATATCAGTCTGTGGCGTGGGATGGAATGCTTCAGATGTCAAGATGAGCTCTTTTGATTTACTGCAGGTCTGAGATGCAAATGGAGGGAGATGGATAGTGTGACTCCATACCGAGGAGAGGAATGAGAAAAATCATTAATCTTTCATTATGATCCCGGAGACCGTCCTGGGCCCACGGATATTTCCCCTTGGATAAAACATACACTCAAATTAAATTACTGGCTAGAATGCATTAAATGCGACCGAGTAAAAATAGTGAAGGGGATGAAAAGAAAGGGAGATTGCAATATGCAACCTAGTAAATAATGCTCCTTCCAATAATATCAAAAACGGGCTTTGTTCGAGCTCGAGCGTGGATGATTATTAAAAAGTTCCCTCTCCTCCACGCGCCGACCGAGCGTCGACATAAATCCTCTTGTAATTCCAATGTTAATGTGACAACGAGAGGAATGGAAAAATCCTTTACGACTGTTCAATTTCCTACTACTGCACATCCTATGCACTTCCGCTCGCCCTAGCGCGAGGAAGGATTTATTAAATAGCGAGAAAAAGAACTTCACCATCTCAATTAAATAGGAGCTTAATGGGATACTTATTATTCCTCATCGGGAGGACCGAGAAGCGCTCCTGAGTCATAACTCTGCCTACTCAGATAACTTTAATGGGCCACGAGAGAGCGTGTAAAAAGGAGAGCCACGTCGAAGAGGTAATTAACATCAAACTTGTCTTCAGGGCTGATTAGAGCTTCAGAGACTCCAAGGAACTTAATGACACAATATTATTCCGAGATGACTCGGTGGATTTGGAAGAATAAAAGAAGGCCCTTCCTACCTCAATGAAGATCAACTTCTTTTTCACTCTCCTCTCCCCTTCCATCACAAAGGAGAAGAAAGGGGCGTGAAGGAAAACAAGGTGAGGAACTTCTGGTGCTGGAGAAGCTGGTGTTAGAGGAGCCGGGGCTGGAGCTTCCCAGTGTCAATCCGTCATCCGTCACTTATTCATAATATTGAAATGAAAAGGAGGTGAATCCGAAATTAAATAAATTCCAGGACCAGATGTGGACTCAATTCAACTCTCGCAGATGTCGGGAGAACCACGTAGTAAATAAAGATAAGAATGTAGAGTAGGAGTCCCAATCATCGCTCTTCGCCATCACATCTCAAATCTTTCATGGAGATAATAAGCCTTCAACGAACGCACAAAACTTGCTCGTCCTTTTGATTGAACGTAAAGTCATATAGAAAGTGTAAAGAAGAGTTTCTTATGCAAGAGTTTCTCAACTTCTCTCCTTCCCGCCGCCCCATGTCATTATTTGTGGCTTAGAGATCTTCAAAAGGAAACAATAGGCTCGTAATTAAAATTACTCTCAAATCAGAGATATTTTGTATGTGGACATAAAGGACTCGTGTATGGGATTTAAGTCGCGTAGTATTCCTCGATTACTCCTTTTATTATTTTCTTAAGAAAATCCAGTCAAAGGATTAATTGAGCTCATTTTGTACAGACAGCGAAGAAGATGAGAGGTGATGAGGAGGAGTACGAAAATGCTCGTCGTGTTTTTGGCTAGCCTAATTAGAGCAGCCGTCATGAGGATCGTTAATTGGCAATTGTCAACGTCTTTTCTCACTTCACGGCTAAGTTATTTTCCTCGAAGGATGAATTAAATTGGGCCCATTGTGTGCGAGAGATGATGAGATGCATAAAAGAGGCTGAGCCATTAAAATGCCTTCCACCGCGTCTCCTCTATCTTTACTTATCATTAACTAATAGCTACCGAATTTTTTTGAGAGACGAGCGAAGGCCCATTACGGCCCTTGTCGCTACCTCAAACCCTTTCCAAAATTCCCGTATAAAGCTCCTCTCTTAAGGCTTTTCGTGAGCCTTCAATAATTTATAACTGAAAGAGAACATTCTTAGAAATGAATATAAAATTTTTCTTTTTACGAAACTGAGGATATTGATCTGCATGAATCCGAGCTAAAGATTTGTGCAGGGGAGAGAAAATCCTCAAATCCTCTTCCATCTAGGCGGGATGAAGGGAAAGGAGATCAATTATTTAATCTCTAAGAGTATTCATTCATTCACACACCATTTTTCCTCATTAGAAAAATTCAACCACGATTACCTCAATTATATCTTCTTTCCTCTTTTGAGACTCCAGGATTTAATTAAACCTTCACCCTTCCCCAACCACCAAATTCTTCTTGAGTCTCAAATCATTCCTCAAATTCTTCTTTACCCCTCCCATTCCTTTAAATGCAGAGTACAAAGAGCCTTTAGAGCCCGTGGAGGCCTTAAGAGTCCAAATATGGATTTATTGCACATACCGGTACGAGATAAGGTTCTGCATTGCTAGTATAAAGAAGACGTTCTTTTCCTCAAAATTAAAAAAGCTTATCGAGAGCTCCGCAGGATGAATAAGGATATCTCTAACAGTGTGAATGTAATGAAGATGGAAGATCTCTCCTCCTATGAGCAAAGTGAAAATATGTGTTCCCATTAGGCGGGGAGATAAAGAGAGCTCGAATTAAATCGGGGAGCCTTATCAGAAGAAGCATTTGTTTGACACTCCGATGGACACGCCTCTTCCCCTATGAGTGCGGCTCTTGTTAATTCCTAATCTCCTTAAATATACACAATACAACCAAACCTATTTGATATACGTCTGTTTGGGTGCATATACATAGGTATGTTAAGTGCCGTCTCACCGCGCGCCCCACCAGCTCAAATCCGGTAGTAGCAAAAGAGTCTATATCGGATTCACTTTTATTCCAAATACTCTCTCCCAATATACTTTATTATGCTACTATGTACTTGTATATTGACTTTCTTCTGCAAACCACACAAGCAAATCTCTACTCTAAACTTGACTCAATTCGAAGGCAAAATACCCACCAAAAAACTCGAATCTCAATCTCCAAATCTCCCTCCAAAATCCTCCCCATTTTTCCCTTTCAAATTGAAAAAAGTCTTAAAGTTAAATTCTTTCCCTAAACTTTGTAAACATTATTGAAGGCTGAACTCTGGGAAAAGGGCTTTAAACAAGCATAATGTAAGTAAAGAGAGAAATTCTCCCCTTTTTTACCACCCAAAATCTCAATGCTTTTCTTGAAAATTGTCCTTTTCTAATACGCAATAAAAATGCATTCGGGTAGTTTGGAAAATTCAATACGCCCCTTAAAAATGCAATTTTAAATATGAATAACGAACCAAGTAGTCATATATTGAAGCTATATGATGATGTGTATGTGATTAGGGATTTCAACTCCTCGTATATGAATATTGGATAATAAACATTTGGGTATAAGAGCTCACAAGCGGGATGTTTCATGTGTCATGTCGTATTTTGTCAGCTGGGATCATCAAATCTGCTCAGAACCCAAAATGAACCTCACACGGTGATTTTTTCTCCAGCGTCTTTTACATGACAGAGGGTGGTTTCGCCCATTGTGTATTTATCTTTGTCTCACACACTGCATTTCAAATATAAAAATCCCTGACGTCTTCTTTCATTTTTAAACAGATAAGAAAATTTGTAGACTTTTATTGTTCAGCTATACAACACACATATTACTAGGAACCTAACAATTGGCAAATACACGAGACAAAACAATAAAGAGAATTCGTTCGAAGGTTCGAACAAAAAGAAACAAATAGTAAATAAATGACTACATTTATACACTGCATTTGTTACGTAAATCTATTTTAATATATACCAAAGCCTACAAAGGTAGTTTTTGGCACAGACACACTTTAACTTTCCATTTCTTCCCTTGAACTTGAACCTCAAGAATTGGTTTTATAACTAGCGTAACCAGACGGCTCACTTCATTTAAAGAAGAGTAGTAAAGTAGTAAATCCTAAATAGTCTTCCCTATTAGTATGAGTAATCTTTCAAATTTCTTCATTCAGCTCCCTGTTTACCCGAGGCTTATTAAACTTATTATTACAACAAGTTTCGAGAGGCCATCCTGATGAATAGAAATTATAAAATAGTGGTGGGTGAAAGGACATAAATCTTCATTGAAGGGACCATTAATACCTCTATCGACTCTCCCCGAAACGCCCGGCCCTTCCAACTGTCTCTGAGAAGGAGACGAGGGGAGACAGGGGAGCTTTAAGACATCCAAAAAGACTCCACACAAAGGAGTGAGCGGTAAATCAAAGGATCCTCCTCTTCTTCTCTTTCTCTTCATGATGAATAACGGGGGAGTTCAAAGTGAATTCACAAGGAAAAGAGCGGACCTGTCCAGCCCAATCCACTCTCCCTCTTCTCCCCCTTAGGTAACTTCAATAAAATAAATCTGCTCCATTTAGAAACAAATAGCTCCAAGGCCTGGACTGACCATTAACTTTTTTCTTCTCTCATTACTATAAATATTTTCAAACTCCTGTCCTCCTCATGAGACCCTCCTCCGAGAGTAAATCAAGGGGTTAAAGATAATTGTGAAAGATTATTCAAAAAAGACCATCAGGAACCTCCGGTGCTCAGGCTTCTCAGGAGCCTCATAAAAACTATGAATAGAAGATGAGATTTCAATTGGCTTCTTTCGACTCCACTCTGTGCATTATCCTCCGTCGAGTATCGCTCATCCTTTCACGCCCGACCGTGAGAACTTGATCCAATATATTCAAATGAGCATTGATTTCATTGTTGAGCCCCTGATTTAATTTACGCGCACCTCCTTTTGACTCTTTCCATTAAAACGACTCATTGAGTGGTATGATGCAGCAATAAAGGGAAAATCCAATAGAATGTCGAACAACCCCCATTAAAACTAATTTTTGTGAAGGGAACAATGCTTTTGTCCTCGGAAGAATTCCGAGTCAAAGGGAGTCCACGGAGTGTTGAAAGAGAAGTCATCTTTTGTGGAAAGTAAAAGTACGGCGATGAGATGATAGGGAAAGAATAGTCATTTAATGGGTGTGGACCAAGTTTTTATTTTAGTAAGAAAAGTGGAAGCCGAGAGGCCTGACTGAGTTAATGTTCCTATAGGAAAGATGGATAAATTGATATAATTCCAACACTAGGGCACAAGGAGAACATGATGAAGTGGGGGCGAGAGTGATGAGGAAAGCAAAAAGTTCGTGAATCGATACTTGGTGGCCGGAGGATTCTCACGACTCATCCTGGGTCCTTGGACATCATCATGTTCATAAGGTGGCATGAGAGAAGCCCGCCAGTCACGACGACGACGGACCCTATTTACACTCCCCTGCTCAGATGGAAATCAATCCAAGAATAGGGCCATAGCTCGCAAGGATTGTGCAAAGGGAAAAAATGTTTGAAAATAAATTCCCACGATGATCGGGGGTGGAGAACGGAGATATAATCACCGTTCAATCACTCACCCATTCACTTTTCCTTTACACACTCGGGAGCTTGGATTTTAAAATTCTCCAAAGAGGGCCGATTAAGGAATTTGCAATTAGGAATACTTAGAAAGATTCGTCTACCATGTGCATTCGCTCACATAACATTATAAAGTTCCCGTCCTAATACGAATGTACAAGGGCGGAAGTAGTGAAAGGAAGGGAATAAATAAATGAATAAGAGGATCACGTTCCATATCTTCCTCCCTTATCAAATGGGATTCTCCGAGTGAAATGGAAATTCGCCAGAGAGAAACCAAGGAACCGTTTGCATATTAAGCCTCGACTCCTCAAAAGAACTTGGAGGTTCATCATGATGAAGATTATCCGCCTTATCGGACGCCTCGGCCTCTCAACCCTTCTACACGTTTTTATATTAATCCATAAGAGATCCGAGGAGAGGAGGAAGTGAAAGAAGACGCGTCGAAGCGTGTCATGAGAACGGAACCGCAGGCTTCCTTATTCCTCAAGGAGGATCATATAGGAAGAGTCGGATGGCTCCTGGATAATTAAAGCTATAATTAATAGGAAGGCAGATGTTGCCTCCTCCACCTCCGGCTCTACAAATCTCAGCAGACTTAACACGTTCCTCCAGAAAGGGGAACCCAATTACTGTTTTTCACTCCCTTCAAGAGATCCCATAATTACATTTCACCACGCTCATAACCTCTAATATAATAACCATTTATCTAATAAGGAAAATTAGATGAGGAAATGAAGCTCCCATTCTAAGACACTACACTCTCACTCGCACTCCATTATTCCCCCTTTTCTCAACATACTTCCTAAACTCTTATGGAGAAGTTATGAGCCAATTAATTTCCCTGTTCTATCAGGATAGCTTAACTAAAGACATTATCCCGACTAAATGATATACTTAACAACGAAAAAGGGAATTCTCCTAATTTTTCTAATTTATGACCTTCAATACCTATTTACTCAAAATGAAGTTTAATTTTAATACAAATTTTTTCAATTAAATTTAATTCGTATATTATTTATATTAGTCTTGAAGAGAAGCGTATAATTTATGTAGCCGTTAGTCTAAATGAGATGAAGTTGCGAAGAGGTTGAAAGAAGAACATTAAATAAATTAAGAGTGGGAGGGGAGGCCAGAGAGTAAATTAGTGTTGAAAAAGACTCTAGAGCCTCGTGTCTGTGAAGAGGAGAGTGAGGAGAGCGGAAGAAGAATGTGGAGGAATCTCCCGCCTCACCTTCTCTAGAGGCGTGAGGAGGGATAAACGAAGACGAGCAATATTTCCGTTGCCCGTATTCTCCTGACCACAAAGCTACATAAAGGAGGCCTTCATGAAGATGATTCTCTATAATGGGGCAGCCAAGGAGGGCCCATTCCGACTACACCATAAATCCAAGACTAACTTTTAGGAAGAGAAAGTTTTTTCTGGCCTTTCCCTCTTTTTTCGGCCCGGGAGGCGGACGGGGTTGGAATGGGCATCCGATGGAGCGAATTGGTAGGAAACAACAATAATTGTTCGAAGAGATCTTAGAAGGGAAATTTATGGGGGCTAAGGTCGTCTTCCAACATAACTTTTCATGTTCGTCCTCCTCCCCAGAGGAGGAAGCCGGGGACCGGGGGAGGTCTCTCCGCCTAATAAATAAACTACCTTTAAACTCCGCTCCCCATCACCTCTTCCTTTATCTCGACAAAGATCCAAGACTTCCGAATTTGTCACTTCCTCCACAGCTCATCAAATATGAGGAGAGTGGAGAAACTTGGCTAGAATTGACTCTGCTCGACCCTTCAGAACCGACGGGTCCTCTTTATGTGAGAAACTTTCTCCATTTAAACGTAATTTAATAGTCAAATTAATCAAGTGGAACAAACGTCAGGGTTTTCCCTTCTTATTTCTCTTCTTCGAACTCCTCGATGAAAAATTATTTTTTTATAATCCCTCCTGTCATTTACACTTGCTTGTTAAAATATGTATTTTATCAAAAATGGAGGCATAAGAGTGG
This sequence comes from Neelides sp. FZ-2019, assembly GCA_009869795.1. NCBI lineage: Eukaryota > Metazoa > Arthropoda > Collembola > Neelipleona > Neelidae > Neelides > Neelides sp. FZ-2019. Next base: position 33,637 of record VJMY01000066.1, on the reverse strand, counting down.
TATATGAGTTTACTAGGAAAACTTTCATTTCCAGAACAGTAGGGAATCATCCGATGTGAATTGCTTCCTATTTGAGGAAACTCTTTAAAACAAACTATGGGCTCGCTCGAAGTTTGAAAATGGTGAATTTAGAAAAAGAGATTTGGACTTGCCACTTGAGGGAAACGTTCAAGGTTGGTAATTTCGACCTAAGCCATCCTCACCAGATCTTTTTTTATTATAGGGAAGAGAATAAAATTAATATTTATGGAATTAGGTAAAGTTATTTATTAATAAAAAATACAAGTGGAAGCGCGGAAAACGGCCGAGAATCGAAGAGGAATAAAAGAGAATGGGGAAATCTTTATAATTTTATGGGGATCGATCAACTTCTTTTTCTACATATAAAAGTCTCATTGTATAGGAAGAGTAGTGAATTTAGGGACTCGGGTATAAGATTGTGGTTGGACTATAAAGGTGATTTCGTTGGGAGTCTTTGAAGAGTTTCCCTTTTCTGTGGCGGCTGCGGGCCGGCAGAAAGGGTGAACGCCAGGAGAGGCAAATGAGGCTATTTTTCGATTTTCTCCTTTCAAAATTCTCCGTGACACGGGAGAGGAAGACGAGAAGTGGCAATTGTAGTTTCCTCACAGAATGAAGATGAATGCAAGTCGAAGAGTGAGCGAAACATTACAGTAACATTACTCTCACAATGGCCTCCATAGTCCTGAATAAAATCCAATGCTTCCTCCATTTACACAATGGAAGAATTCCTTCATATGCTCCCAAGTGAATTCGAGTGGCTCAGATTAGGAGACCCTTTGAGATATCGAATATGAGGAGAAAAGAGAGAAAATTCCCTGCTCACATCGCGACACATGACACGAAAGGAGAACTCAAGAACAAAATTAAAACCTATATATTCCGATGAATGAAAATGGGAAATATTTGCCAAATATCTCATTCCTCACGAATACAATCTTTCATCTCTCTAACCACATGCACTCCAATCATTCAAATTCACTAATTAAATAAACATTCCATACAATGTTACTAGAATTATTAATTTAAAACAATATTCAGTCAAACATCATCTGTGTTCATCCTTGCATGTAGTTTGTGATAAATTCATTTACTCCATACCTAATAAAATAAAAATAAGAAAAACCCAACTCTTGAAAAGATATAAAGGAAATGCGCGTTAAAGTTTTCCTTTAAAAACGAGCCCATTTCTGCTCATTTACAATGAAAAATTGAATAAAACCCCTTTATCTCCCATTGAAAGCTATTGAGGCAAGCTGCAGAGTTCAATAATTTTCAGTGGAATCTTCGATTTTCTCCTTACATAAAAAAATAATAATAAGGAGGGAGTTTGAAAAGGTCCATTATCGTATATGAGTGAATTGGGTCCACCGAGGAGTTTGTAAGTTAAGAACGGGTGAGCGAATTTTAAAGAGAAGGGAGTTTCGGACATTTCATCCATTTCCGTAGCTGACAGGTTTTTGATCTTCGAGTACGGTCCTCAGTCCATCAACTGGATGACCCCTGATTACTCCACAAACCTCTTATCTCCCACATAAAGGGGAGAAGTGAATATGAGAGAATCGATTCCAAGGATCAACGCGACCCTTCCTTATGCAATCTCTTCCTTTTTTTATCTCTCCCATTCCCACATTCCCTGATCCTTTGAGTGGGTTATTAAACTTGAGAGTCTTCCGATGTCACTCACTCCAAATTGAATCTTCATCATTTTCTCCCCCACCCGGACACACTAATTCAACTCCTCTATTCTTCCTCCTCAACCTCAAATTGACCATGTAGGAACTCCATATAAGAACTGACTATGTCCTATTCATGGTCTATGTACTCATGCTAGTGGTCTAAAAGCTTTAAGTAAAACTTCGGATTTTAAAAGGCCGGAGAATTCTTTAATTCAATTCAAACCCCATTCAAATCTCCCATATGACCTCCAGTTTATTTATCGATCATCCTCGTAATTGTTAATGAAGGGAAATGAGCGTGAAAATGATGGGGGTCGAGAAATATCCATTTAATTTTGGAACGAGTGAAAGGAACCAGTTGTTCCTCATTGTTATTTCCTCTCTCTCATAGCGTATAAACACGGAGAGATAAGGAGCCAAGGCCTATGAGAGTAATGAAGGAAGATTTGAAGGAGAATTACACGGGTAAGAGATTTCAAGAGTGTTCAAAAATTCCTCCAAGATCTTTCACATAGACCAAGAAGCATCGATGAGACAACGATTGAAAATCTTGGCTTCATAAAATACATACTCCGAGGAGAACAATTTTTATGAGGCATTTCTTCCACGCAAATGGTCCCCATATTCCTTTTATATTATTACATGAGATGAAATTGAGAGGAGGAGCAGTTGCCTTTAAAACACCTTTTCCTCGCTCTTATCTTCCCCCATGTCAAATGCTGAGAGAAAAATAAAAAAAATTCTCCAAGCCCAGGCGGTTGGAATGTGAAGAAAAATATTCAATTGGAGAAAGATGAAAGATACGGAGAAAGCCATTAAGCTTAACTGTTAACCCACCATAAAAATAATCGGAAAGTGAGATATAGAGTAGGAGATTGTGAGATTTCTCCCAATGAACACGACAATTAACTTGAAGCATATAAGATTATAACAGCATGTAGTCGATCTCCTTTCATACAAATACACACATACAGCATGCCAGCTAGTAGATTAAACCTAGGCGTGTCACATTTACCCTTTGGTGGCACAAGAGCAATTTTCTCTAATTAAAAGCTCGAGTTAATTAATTCTAAAAAATCATAAAGTTGAGTTGGGCTGAGAAAGGCCCAAGTTTAAAACTCTGTTCATGTCTTTAAAAGAAAGTGAAAGTTGTGGAAGATGAAAGAGCAGATGGAGCGGCCAGAGGTGCCCATTTGTCATTCGGAGCAGAGTTGAGTTCGCGAATGATATCGGGATGATTTTAATGGCCCACCACGACACTGGGATACGAAACAATGTTTTTGCATATTATACTTAAAGTACTAAAGGGTGGTCTTCCTTATCTCAAAACCCTCTTGAATACGCTGGAGACGTTTGCAATATTTAAGACTTCGCATTTCATAAACCCCCCGCTCTCGAATCCTGTTGAACTTATTATTATTATATTCAGAGTATACGGAGGAGAATATAGTTAGTACAAAGGGGGATGTCGTGCTCTCTCTTTTTTATTGCTCTCTCCTTCCTCCACCGACTTCCGGAGTCCCACACTTTATCAACTCCTCTCACCCGCAATGCCTCCTCATTTCCCTAAACCATTCCTTGGAGTAAGGAACTCCGTTAATTCCTTCTCCCGCGAGTCCTGCTGTCACACAATTCAAAATGAGCTTTCCACCTCCACTCTCATCAGCCGGCCTCCAGCCTCAATATTAAAACTTTATTACACAGCCTTCCAAGAAGCCAAGAAGAATTTCTCTTTAAACATTATTTAAAATGCCTTCAATACACACGCTAATAAGAAAGTGGAGGTTGAAGAGATAAAGTTGAAATTCATTCTTGTAGCGTGTTCAAAACGTCTTTTTATATAATTACATAAAAGTATAAGACCCTGGATGCTTATGTGAGTATTTTTAACTTCATTGAATAATGAGGGTCATAAACAACGTGCGAACGCTTTCACGTTCACTTTCCGTTCCATGGAGGATTGAGAAAGGAAAACATGTTCTGAGGTGGGTATTTTAAAACTGCCCCTGCCCCATGACTATTCTTGGATGAAGGAGAAGATTAATTTTTGCAAAAAGTCTTATTGCTTTTATAAGGAGCTTCCACTCCCCTCAAGTATAACATCCTTGTATTTTGACTCTCATTCCATGGCGTTAGGGTAAGTAATGCTCCAAATCCCATTCCTTAAACCCCCTTTTCACTCAATGGGCTCATTCAAGGCAGCAGAGCGGAGGAGCGTCTTCTGTGTATTCCTCATTTCTCGGAAGGACCCTGTCTTTCTAAACAGGTTTTGGTGCAGATCTTTGTGCAATGCTCTCAGCCTTTTACGTTAATTTGACCGAATATCTCTATGCAAAAAACGAAGGCCCTAGGACTAAACTTGGAACTTAACCAACCCCAGTCCAAACTTTTTCAGACAAATTTATATGGAAAAACTCTCCGAGTTTGTCAAAGAGAGCCAAGTGGAGTGAAAGTATCTATAAGGACGGGTCGTATTGAACGTGTTAGGAGAGAAAGTGTCTCTGGAAAAGCATCTCATTACAAGATTTCTCTAATGGACAATGAGCGTATGATTATTTGATGCCTGGCTTGACTTTGATGCATCGTCGTGCCTTTTTCTCTCCACTTTTGTCTTTCAGACATCAGAAGTTGAATTATCTTACCTTTAGTTCTCCCCTCGACTCCGAAGTGCTCCCAATGACTCTCTCACTCAATGAAATTGGAAAAGTGGGGGAGGCGGGTGAAACAAGAGGCAAATGATGAAATGACCATACCTAAAAATACAAAAAAGAAAAATCACCATTAACTCACCCAGATACCATCTTCAATATGGGAAATTGAGCGTTGAGACCCCGAACTCAATGTGCGGGCATCAGGGGGGAGAGGAAAGGTTGTTTATTTTCCTTCGACCCTTCTTATTATTTGGAGAATGAAAGTAGAAAAGTTCGACTGTCTCTCAGAGTTTCTACATGAGGATATATAAATGCTGTGTAGGGACTCACGCTTTATACTTGCTTATAAATATCACTGGATGGTTGGAGAGTTAAAGGTTCCTCTTATGTATACAAGAAAAATGTACATATACGGTAGGAAGGTTGGAATAAGTTTTTTATTCAGGCAGACAAATAGCTCCTTGGAACTCCGTTCCCATTTGCAAGAACCAACCTCGCTTGAATGGACATTTCACAATTTTTCCTTTCAGGTCCGCTAACCGCTCAACCCGTTTCAACCGAATTTAGAGAGTGCCTCAAAGGCAAAGATTCCCTCCTTGTTTACTCCAAGAAATATTCCCCGATTACGGACAAAGAAATCAAGTTGTAAGGAAGAGATAGGTGGATACGCTCCTTTAATTTTACAACTCACCGGGTCCCGACTACGCGCCGAGAATCTTTGTTCGCAATTTGGGAAATTCTTTTTAATATTAATAATAAAAAGTAGAACATGAAAGAAAAATCATTTAGGGATGTTTTGATTGTAGAGGGGAATTTTGGGAAGGATTCACAGTTCGGTGGATTCCCCTCATCAGCCATCTCAAATTGTTTGTTCGGAGCCTAATTTATAATGGAAGAAACTCCTGGTGCCGGAGATGCAATTTCCATTCGCCCAAATTACATTCCCTCCACTCCCACTTCGGTTGACAGAAAGGAAATGGAATACAAATAGATAGGTTCCTTAAATGTTATGTAAAAATGAGCTCATTCCTTCGGCTCAGGCGGCGGAATGATCCAACCAGAGTTGACGAGGATTTGATTGCCCTTCCTTGCTCCGATTAGTATCATATCATCTTCGAGAGCGTGAATGTTATAAATAAGAGCGGATGTGCATGTAATGAGACAATTAGAGCCTCTTCGTGCTCACGTTCTTCACATGAGTGTCGTCCACATTGTCAAAAGAGCTCACACGTGGTGGGCCGAGAGTCCCACGATGAAGAGTGGACAACAAATAATCATGATGATAGACCGAGAGAAGTTCTTCAATGAATCTAAGAGTCGTTGTTGGGTAATTCCTTATCTCGTCCCGTCATCGTCATCCCGTCGCGTCCACTCCGTCCGTCTTTTCTCTAATGATCCCTCTCCTCCCTATTGTCTTGCCAAGTTTATCTTTCCTGTCTCAAAGTATTACTGTCTTGGGAAAAACAATAGAGCTCCCCTTCCTCTTTTTCAGTCCTTGTCCTCCGACTCGAGCTAGTAAATTATAAACTATGTATGTTCAAACTAGCTCGAGTCTATAAGACCCACCGTGCACCAAAATATTTGATTCCACTAACAAACTTAATACCTATAAGAAAACTCAGTTTCCAAACTCCCAAACAACTTCCATGCGATACGCTCCCAACGATGTGGAAATTATAAAAGATTGAAATTTATATTGAAGGGCCCATAAACTCTCATGTAAGTTCTTCCTTGAAAATAAGGATAATAAAAAATTTTCACAAATTTTATTGCCATGCTCTCGCCTGGGCCGAAACCAACAGCGGTCATCACCTGCTAACAAGGGAAGATTTTGGGAATTGAGTTCATCAATTGCTCCAGGAGGAACGAGAAGGTGTTGGAGAAGAGATAAAAAAAACGAAAAGGTGTCTCGCAAGGCTTAATTTTTCGTGAGGAGTGTAGGACATATAAAAAGGGTGAGCAGCAGGTTACCACAACACTTTCCTCCTTCAACAACTTACAAGGGTATTAAGAGTACTTAGGTTATTTGCGTCTGGGTGGCTGCGATGCGATAACCTGCCCACGTTGAGGACTCCACATACAATCTTTATCTTGCCACCACACGGGTACTCATATCATGTGGTCAAGAGTTTTACAAGGGATAAACACGGAGCTGCTCCTTTGAAGGAAACTGACCAAATTCGGACCTTGCTTCACACCAAGAGTCTCTTATGCTCGGTTGTAGTCTTGCTATGAGTATAGCCCTCTTATTTATAAGGTCATATATTACGTGACAAGGCCCATCTTAAACTGCAGTCCTAGTTTATGTATATGCTCTTCCTTAATCTTAATAGACGTTTATTATCTCACCACCTTTCCCTTTCAATTACGAGGATGCCTCCTGGGATATCAAGCGGAGGATTCCACAATTATTTGACACTTCTTACACACTCCTTGAACACCTCACGTTCCTTTAAATCACTCCTTGTAATCCCCTCGTCCTGAATCATTATTAAACTTGAAAGGGAAAGAGCGAGTCAAAACACATCGCCCCGGAGTCACCAAAGGCTCCGAGCTTTTTTGATAAATTTGAGAAAATCTTATGTAAACATGCCATGTGATTCATACAATGGCAGCCGTATGCATCAAGAACTTGTTACAAGTTGTGTGCATATGCACGTATATGGAATTAAGTGCATGATTTACAAGGTAATAGACCCAGCACACTTTACTGCCAGTGAGTCGTAAACTGCTCCGAAGCCTCAAAGTCAAATTCATGTTCATTTAAAAGGGCATATTTATTGGGGAGGAGGCAGTGAATTGTTTTTGAGGAAGGAATTTATTTATTTATTCTATTTGGGCATAAATTAAGGCCGAAGCCGGCCGTGAGCATCTGTTCTGCAGTAAATAAATGTCCCTCCATATGAAACGTGGAGTCTCCTAAGACTCTGAAGCGAGAGCGCGGAGAGGACAATGTCAAGAATGCTGGTCTCCCTTTGTGCTCCGTCTCGGCCCTTTGAGGACAGCCGACAATGCCATTCTTCAGCCTCAATCGCCTCCCTTTTACCACACACATGTTTATGAAGTTGGATAATATACCCCCCTTCCAGCCGAGCAACTCTTGACTCCCTTGCTCCTCCCACGAATCTCCGGAGTAATCGAAGAAGAAAAAAAGGAACGGAGACACGGCGACTCCGACCCTTACTATATATGACCCTTCCCTATCACCACACTTCCCTTGATATGATATGATTCCCTATTTCACTTATCTCAACGATTATTGAATTTCTTCTTGGCCCAAAGACGCAATGTCTCGATCTTCATTCCTCCTCCACTACTATTCATTAATTTTATTATCTTTCAAAATGTTTTTCCCAATTGTCTATTTACTCCGCTTCGCCACCCAAATAGACTCTGAAGTGCAGACAGGAGACGCATTCATGAGGAAAGAGCGCGCGAAGGGAAAAGGAATCCATGGAGTTTCTTTCGTGTACATCTCTCATCTGTTTTAGAAACGGAGAGGGATCACGGCATTGAACCTGAACACATCCACTTTCCACTACACTTCCACTCGGGATGGAATCCGTGGAAAGCAAATGAAGCTGAAAGCTCGGCGAGGAACGAGTCATGAAAGTATAATAGAATGCGAGCAAAATGAATATAAATCAGGTAGCGTGGAGGATCCACTCTCGAGGAAATTTGATATTTGTTTTGTCTAAGGAGATCATCTTCACTCATAAAATATGAAAAGGATTCGAATGGAGATGAAGATTATCTAATCTTTTGTTCGAGCGCCTATGAATAACAAGGAGGGCTGAGGAGCGAAAGTCAAAGGCTCAAGTGGGGATACTCATTAAGAAGAGATCCTGCCATGCAAGGGGATCGATCTTTCCCTCACGCTCCTATTTCATGGAGGGACTCCATATATAAATCACAACCCGATGGACACAAGTCCCAAAGAGTAAAAATAGGAAAGGCGAGAAAGAACGGCCTTTCGCGACAGCAAACAAATGTGCTCAACTTACACCAACTCTCATCGTCCCCCTTTTGGCTCGACAAGAGCCGGAGGAACATGGTGGAGTTCTGTCAATTTCCAATGATTTGTCACCTTCATTTCCCAATTTGCCTCTTATCTATTCCACTGGCCATGGCATGGAATCCGAGTGAGAAGAAATGATATAGAGAAATTTAGGAAAAATGTCCCGCTGCTCCCATCTCGTCTTTGCCCTGGTGCAATTCAAGTTGTTTCATAAGCGGATATGAGTTTTCCTATATGACCCTCCATGGCATGAGAGTTCATTTGTTATGAGAAGCACTTGGGAGAGCATGTGAGAAGGGTCCGTGCACAATTTATGTAGTTTATAGAATTCCTCATCCTCCCTGGACTGGACGAGAGTCGAGGCTATTGTTTAATCCAGATTGGGGAGTTGTTCCTCCAACTTGCCCATAAAAAGAAATAAATAACTCGACACTGGAAATTATGAGGTAAAATCACGCCTCTGTTTTAATGAACTTTTTTTCATTCCATGAGAGGAGATTCTGAGACGTTCCGGAGTGAACACTTGTTATTCCAAGTAAATGGGTAACCCCCATTGAGAAGGATTAATGTAAAAAATGACCCGGGTTGTAGTAGCATACTAATTACGATCACACAGCCCATTTCCCCTCTGGAGATTTGGGGATTTTAATATACATTTAATTATTTGGTCGAAACTCAAATATTTGAAAGATTTGTGCATGAGATTACACGGAGATAAATTAGCCGAATGGGTGTGTTCTGCTCGTCAGGGGCCCGATGGGGGCGAGCACGGTTCATTAGAGAAGATTCGGGGGAATGGAGGATTAAAGAGGGAAGAAGGAATTTTTCCAAGTTTCCTCGAGGATTTATTCGAGATTACCGTCAAAATCACATGAGAACTATTACCATTCCAGCCTCCACTTTTATTTTTCGAACCCAATCAGCCCTTTCTGCACTCCCCAAATGATTTTCTAGCCTGGCCAAAAGGATTATTTCATGACGGAGAAAAAACTATTTCGCTCTTGTAATTAAGCTCTATAAGATTTTTTACGGGACCTGGAAATTATACTGAGGTTAATGGTGGCAGTTTACGTAACCAGTAACCGGCGCGCTCGTCCCTCCATTCCCTCCTGCCCTCCTCCACTGACGGAGGAAAAAGGATGAAATTTAATAGGAAATTCGTGACTCTCCCTCTCCTCCGGTTCAATCCCAATTTGTCAAAAAAGGGCCAGTTGTCTCAAATTACGGCCCGACTCTTCCCAACCATTTTGACTCGCTAATGAATGGTCTTCGGAACCAAAAATGAGGCCCCTAAGGGCTCATCATTTCCAAAATTTTATCGCTCTGAGGTTCTAATGATCCTCCTCCCCGCGAGCTCTCTTTTTCCTTCACCTATTCCCATTCCGATCATGATATATCCATATAATGTAGCAGACTATATCACACCTTATCATCATTTGCCAGTCCTTCTTATTACGAATGGCGAGTCAAAAGATAAATAAATATCGGAAGAAGGAGTTTCAAAAGGGGAAGCACTCTTCTGCATCTGTTACCCTTTTGAGTTCTTTGGGTGGAAAAGTAGGGAAACAAAGGAGTAATTTAAGTAGATTAGACAGTCCAATTTGTTAATCGACTCCTCGAGTCGCCCATTAGGGTGAGAACCCACTGTTTACGACTCAACCGCCACTCTCCTCAAAACAAATCCCGTTTCCTGTCATTAAACGCTAAACTTTTCCACGGGCCAAATAATGAATGGATAGGGGCAAAGGATCTTATCGCCGCTGCTAAACAAAGATACAAATCATCAGCTATTAATGCTCCGTGTGTGAGTTGGATAAAAGAGGGAGGGATCGTGGACGAAATCCACAATTCTACTCCTCTGTGGGGACTTGGAGTGAAAAATGAGAAAATTTTCCTCAAGACCGCAGAAGGTGGTCGAGAATTGAAATAGGATTGACAGGGGAAAATAAAATTTGAGTTGGGGAAGAATAGTAATTTGTCTCCGCGAGGAAGCCTCGGAGAGCTGAATTGAAACATATTAGAGGATTCGGAAAGGGAAAAAAGAATCAGAGTTCACCACTGCTCCTCACTCGAGGTCTCTAGGAAAAAAAGAGATCCAAAATGGATGTAAATCTATTTCGCTCAAATAAATTTTCGAGTGAAAATTTCCTTCTGCATTTCTCACTTCTCCCATTTTTTATTCTTGATATCTCAACTCCGTAAACACATGCAAGTACTACATATGGGCTCATAAATATTTTATGGTTTTCTGGAAACCTCTCGCTTCTCCTCAAGTTCCCTTCTCTTCCCTTTGGAAAGAAACAATGGGCCGAGGAATTCAGAATGAGTTGAACAAGAAGGGCTCAAGAGACGCGGAAATATCTCCATTATCCCTACACACATAGAAGGAAGGACAATGCCAGAAGAAGGCCCATAATAATGCAAAAAAAGACCCAGCCCCATTTGAAAGAAAGGGTGAGACGAGGATTCCGCAATTAAAAATCCTCCTCGTCAATTTGATGTAGGCGAAATTGTGAAAGTGAAAGGGAAAGCAGGAGTGGAAGAAAGGTTCATTCAAGTGTGTGATGTGTGGGAGGGAGTTTAAGAATTGAATTGAAGCTTGAATGGAATTCCTTCTTCAATATTAAAGGGAGAATTGCTGGCAGCCAGGACGGTGAGAGTCCCACAAAAGAAGTAAAAATCAAGGGTATCATATTTCATCTCCTTGTCATATCTCATGCTAAGAGGCTCTCGAGAGCCTTTTGCCTTTACCTCAATCCGGATTTCACTTCGAGTCACCCCGAGGAGAGGCGGAGAGGGAAACCAGTTCCGGAGAAATAAGATAAGGAATTCCCTCGTAAAAGCCTTCCTAACGTATTTTACCTACTTCCCTTCCTTACTATGAAATAAAATTAATGTGAGGGCGAGTGATGCTCGAGAGATTCTGTTCTCCTGTCTGTATCTCTCCTTCCATCGCATGTCGCGTTCGAATCTCGATCCCTCGCACAAGAGTCCGAGGAATCCATAAAATACTCTATGCACATCTCGACAGACTCGTTTCCCTCACTGGGCCTTCTTTGGCCTCGTTTTTATACACGAAGATTAAAATTACATGAATCAAAGGGTGAGGCAGGGAGAGGAAGATTTAAGGAGAAGTTTATGCCTTTTATATTCCTCATCCTCTTAATTAATGAAGTAGCCAGACGAGTATTGATGGGGAGATCTACATTTAAATTCCCTTTTAGCCAAGCTTAATAAGCCATATGGCCACCCTGCATTAACTGGGAGGATTTGGGGGCACGTTGGGGTTTGAGGTATGTTTTGTCCCGTGTGTCAACCCTTCATGGCCATGCAGAACAGTCTCTTTCATTCGCCTTCTGTATACTTAACTGATTTATCCTCCATTGGTGAGTCATTAAAAATGGATTATTTGAAAATTCGATTATCGACCCCAGTTAGTCCAATTCTTAAATACAAATATTGAAATGGGGAATCTGTCCATTTTTGATTAAATTATAAGGCCTTCATATAAATATGTATAAATTTGATAATAGAATTCCGAACAACTGACGAAAGCTTCCTGACTCAAGCACATAAATTATTCCGTAGTTTTCATTTATAATGACTAGGTTTGCAAAAGAGCAAAAAAGGAGCCCACACAATGGGCTCGAATTTAAAAAGGAATATAGCAGATTAAATAAGGTTCTATGCATGGGGTATGCAAAAATCGAAGAGGGCTATTATCGTCGAATTGCTAGAAAGGGAGGGCTGGAGGGTCTCTGGGGCCTCTGGTGGAGAAGTTAAGGTCGAGATTCTTCTCGTAAGTGGATAACTCTCAGAGGAGAAATCGGCGAGTCCCAGCTCAGGGATCCTGTGCAAAGTCGATATTTCAAGATTGATGCTCTACAGGCTTGTGCTCGTATAGGAGTGGAAGGACTGAATTCCTCATTGGACTTTCAACGCCTCCGCGTGTCAATTCTTAACTCGTCTCGGGTAACTTTCCAATGATTTCCTGATTCGGAAACACCACATCCTTGGCCATCTCCTCATCATTATTGCTCCTTGAACACTTTTCTAGGCCCTTAATCTCACTTTCCTTCGTTTCTTCCACTCCGCAGTTCGCACTCAATGAAAATGTATCCGAACCTGAGGTCGAAATCCCATCAGAGGCTAAGCCTCCATTTCCTCCCCAACAAAAGGATTCCTCCTTTGTTCCACACTCACAATTGGATCCTTTAACACAAAGCCCATTTTCTCGTACAAGATCAGAGGCGAGGCTCAGAGTCCTAGCTTCCTTCCCCTTCTTCTCCTTACTCCAGACTTCCTCTGTCGCGAATGATTAGTGGGAGAAAATGAGGTATTTATTACCAAGATTCATACATGGGAAAAATGGAAATTTGAAACGCAGCCTTCCGTGAGTACCCCTTATATTATATAATATGAATGGGTAGTGAAGAAGAAAAGTAATTTGATGCTTCAATCTAAATATAAATTGGATCACCGCAAAGGCTAAACCCACCATTGATTCCGCTGGAATAAAAATACATTATAATAATCTTCCCGAGTATTATTATTATAAGGAATAGATGAGGAGAGCATGTAGAGCAGAGCAGAAAGCCGTGTCATCAGTCAATGTGTCTTGAGAGTGACAAAACTGTTTTCCGATCCATTATGGCAGCTGAATTATTCTATTCGATTTTCCTCTCGAGGAGACATAGAGAATGGGGAGCTGCTCCGGCCGATGACAGCTGGCCCGGCTCCGCACCCAAATTCCCCACAAAGTCTCTTTTTATTCAATCTCACCAACTGAGCCGGAATGAGAAAATGAGGAAGACAGAGGAAAAGTGTCTCTCAGAGCTCGACGACTCCCGAAGTACCTAAGGCAACTCTGGCTGTCTTCACTTTTTACTCAAACGACTCAGTCACTCCGCCAGTGAATTGGTATATGAGGGACTAAAGGGCTCACCAGCACCCATGATCATCCCATCATCGTCCTTCTCTCTGCCCTGTCCATATTTGAATGATCGCCCTATTCAACCAAATGAAATTGAAATAGAATGAAATGTCTACCCGAGTCCTCATTGTATAACCACCAGAAGAGATGATTTGAATTGAACCCTTTTTCCACCCATGGGCTGCCCACGAATTCTTTCAAATTCAAACGAGTGACATTTGAAAAGAATTAGAAGCCAGTACACATTGTATATAAATACAGCGTCGTCTGTGCACATACCTTATTTATGCCTTCTAAATGTAAAGTTGATAGGTCCTCTCGCTATAGAAGACCTCGTCTCCATTTTCCCAAACACATGACTGAATCTTCGGAAGTTTGGCATATATGAGAGTGAATAAGGTGGTTTTGAGTCCTCGTTAAGTTCTCTCCTATCTCAAATAATGAATCATGGATGAATTACATGCTCGGAATGCAATAAAGGCTTACGTGGGAATAAAAATGGAAATGTGGAATTCAAAATGTATAACAGTTGGCATTGAGCTGTATAATAATGAGGGGTTGACTGACGTTTATCGCTCCTGGTCAACGCGGGGAGCGGGGAGTAATGATAGGAAGAGGGGAATTAGAGGCCCACCTCTGATTGAAGGGACCACGAGCTGAATCAATTTCCCACCGATTAAAATAAATAGCTGGTTATTTCAATTGGGAAATGAAGCGATGGGTGGCGGAGATAGCAGCTCAGCCTTGTTTGCTCCCTTCGTCAAACCCATTCCTCCAATTTCCATCACTCAAACTTGTGTTTTTTCCTCCGAGCCCTCTGACTGTAATATAATTGAGCCTCTCGAGCTTTTCCTTGTGGAAGTGACTAATTGGGCCTTTGCCGGACTGTCGTCGGCGAGGGAAGAGAAATAATGACACATGAGACTCTCTTTTTTATATATAAGAGGGGGGAACGCGATGACGAGAGGGATCTTTTGGAGGACAAGGAGAGGAAAATGATTTCAAAGCTTTTGACAAGGAGGGAGTCAAGCAGTGTTGGAGTCAGGAATGGCTCAAGTGGATCCTTCGGTCTCGTCGAAGGGCCATCCGTCATCTCAGAATTGGACAAGTCTCCTCAAATGCCAATATGCACTCTGTCTTCCTCAGCTCCACCCAACAGAGTCGGATCAATAATATTACTTTATGGGATTTCTTCCCAGCTGTGTGCTTAATTCCCTATCTCTCTCTCGCTCTTCTCTATGTACTTACCGACGGATAATTCACACGCGGAGTAGAGTCTCGGGGCGCCTCGCGGGCCGACAAATTGACCCCCATACTACTCACTTTAATTAATAGATTAGGGGGAAAGGAGAAGAATTTTCTTAACAATCGGAAAAAAGGGCGAAATGATACGACCTTTTCTCAAAAGCCTAGAATTTACTTCCAATTTTCTCCGATCGAGGAGGTAGAAATAATCAGAGAGCCTCAAGATAAACACTCGACATCTCCCCTCTTCCCCTGTCATTTTCTAGCCATGAAATTCTCAAGAGCTCGTTCGGTCACTTTTCGTTTTCATCTTCTCCAAAGACCCTACACTTTTGGAAACCACCGTTTGACTTTCAACTTCCCTTCAAAATCTATTTCACAAAAACCCTTATCTGCATTCCATCCTTTACAAATATTTAGCATTTAACTTTTTATTTCCCTCCATATAAGATGAAAACCTTAGCTTGGCAAGCAAAATAAAAATGAAACCGTTGCAAATAGTAGAGCAAACAATTAAGAATTTTCGAATTCTTGCAAAACTTTCAATTTCTCTGAATAACTCTTTTCGCTTCATTGATTCTCATTTTAATTGGGCGGAAATTGGGAATAATTTCCTCACAAGGCGAACGGAGGAATTATTTGGAATGTCTCAATAATAGTTGTTTGAACCCATCAAATGCTCCCAGCGTCTCGCGGCTGTGAGAAGGGCATAAAGTAGAAGCTAAGTTATTTATAAAAGACTAATTAAATTAAATGGGTTGCTTAGCTGAAATGAGAGTGGGAAACCACGTAATAAATGCTGTTGTAAATGTGCGCCTCCCGACTACCGAGCCCATCTCATGTGAATGATGAGTCTTTGAGACAATTATGTGATCGAAATATTTGTGGCTTGATTAAAATTTCGATACTTTTTCCTCCGGTTGAAGGAGTTGAGCGGAATTTCTCTATTCATTTATTTACACACATGGAGGTTGTTAATTTAGGGAGGCCGCGAAGTTTACGCTCGCCCCCTGATCTCATTCCTCCCATCTTGGGCAACCTCAAGGTTCGCTCCTTAAAAACCTTCCTCGTAAAACTTTTTCCCAGCGAAAATATCCGCCATCAATCTTTCATTTTAAACTCATCAAGATGTAATGACGAGAATGTCAATAATGCTCAATGCGGGAATGCCTTCCAGAACCCCTAACTAATCTTAAAGAAGGGGGGAACTCTATAACCTAGTTCAAAACTTTAATTCCGAATTCAAGACTTTAAATTACATCAGATTTAAACTTACTCCATTGAGAGTATGTTCATTAGGGCAGCAGGGTTTCGAATCGATTCGGGAGTCAAAGTCAACAGTGTGGCAATCCTCACATGCGGAATATGAAACGGATCGTCCTATACTTTAGGAATGCCCGGACCCCGATAAACAATTACTTTTCATTAAAAGTTACGGATGAATAAATAAAGTGGGAGGGATTGTAATCCTATTCTATCGATTAAATGGGGCCTCTCTCATTCACTATATAGTTCAAGATTCCTTCTCCTGCCCCAATTCACATTTGATTCATTAAGCAAGACTCGATTGGCTCTTCAATTTATGTTTTCATTAACAATTCGGCGACGATCCGAGCGTTTATCAATTATGTGGGAGAAGGGGAATAGTCGGGCTTAGAAATCCTAAATGCGGAGAGAGAGAGAGAGAGAGAGAACAAGTGTGTGATTTTAAAAGGGGAATTGTTTTCGGTTCAAGTCACAAGAGCTATTCGAGTAATTAAAAGTGGAATTAATATGAAGGAAATAGGATTCTTCGATCACCATCTCGGCTTTGCATAGTATTCATTAGCTCTATTAAAAGCAGCATTTTCGACTATTTCCTCATAAAATGTGAGAGTGGTTCCGTCCAAATTATCATCACACATTGTTATGACATGAAATGAGGAGTTTTGAGAGTGATAACCATCATTTTCAAATTGACAGGAAAGGTTGAAAAGAGAAATTAAATGTGCCGGGGGGAGATTCATTATATCTCACACCAAACCGTACATTTGTTTAATAAACGATTTCGCCCTGAACATTAAGAGTCGATTCGAAGCTTGTGAGGGCTTTGGGTATCTCCTCGCACCTCAACATGAGGAATGAGGACAAAAATAATATGAGGAGAAGAAAAGAGAGATAATTTGGTATTAAAGGAGTCACTCCTCACGTTTTCATGGAGGAAGAGAAAAAGGATTCGTATCGAAAGGATCTAAGTATGCAATAATGATCACCTTTGAAACACAGTTTTCACGCCTCCATCCGACTCGGGGGCCTCGGAGGAGGAAAATAAAGAGAGGGAGTGAGACAGTCAGATCCATCGGGCTAGATAACTGAATCTTCCGAGGGGAACACTCTGAATAATAATCACACCCAATTGAGCCGATGCCCATTCTTTTAAATTTGCATTCATCCTCCTCCTTCCAAAGATTCTCTAACACTTTGCATCTCTGCCCATCGGCCAAAGAGGTAATAAAAGATAGAGGGCTTTATATGCACTCCTATCCTTTTCAAACTTTTTCCCATCTTCTCGTCCTACCTAGAAGTATAAAATGCTGATCAAGTGACTCGCCTGGCTATACAGGAAATAAAGATCTGGTGAAGTGATCCAGTAAAGATTTCTAAAGAATTTCACCAAAGCTCACATTAAGTTTTTTCTCTTTAACACAAGGTAAGTTTTATACTCCCATACCTTTTTGCATTTTAAATGAAATAAACCGTCTCGGTTTTAGGAGTTAAAAAAACAAAAAAAACTTATATGCCTCCCCATTAACATTTCATATCCCATTGTCAATTGTTGGTTTTTGTTCTCCTTTTACCTCGGCCATTGTCGGAGGCAAATGCGGGTTCGTTACAAACTCTTTTTTAATTTACCTTAATAAGGTAGGATGTGGAGCAACTGTGTTTACGCTTCCCTTTCATGAGCCCTTAACTCCCATAGTGGCTTCCGTACTTGAGAGCGAGACGTGTAATGGGAAATGTAACGAATTTAGGAGGAGTGAGGAAGGCATTCATTAGCCTCTTCATAAAGAGTTCCATAAAGGGAGAAATAATGGAGAATGAAAGTGTACGATAGGAAGAAATGATAAGCCTTCCCCGCAATACTCACACATGGTAATATATGAGGACATTAAACAAAGAAGAAATTATCCGCTCTCCAATAACGAGAAGACCATATTAAACTACTCCCTAACTCTCCTCATCCATCTCCCTCGTTAGCCTGAGCCCTAAAGTTCCAGAAGTTTAAAACCCCACTCTCTGAATTAGCTTTTCAAATGATGAATCTTAAAAATTCTGTTTGCATAAAACACAAACGACTACACCAATTGGAGATCCTCGAAGATAATATGCCTAATCTGCCTATGCGACTATAAAGGAAAAATTTATACAGACGTCGAGACTTCTTTATAAAAAAAGTTTCATTGGGAATCTAGGAATTGCTCAAGAGCGCGTCTTCACGCCGGAGGGGACGAGTTTTGGATCGTTAATTAGGAATTGGCTGGATGGAAGAGCTATAAAATGCTCCTGGATTTTACGACTTCAGTATTCATTTATCCGAGATGAGGGAAAAGTGTGAGGATCGACTGTGTGAGGTGGGTGCAGATTTGACTCCGTGCGTCCTGCGGTTTGGTCACTGCCGAAAGGAAACCTCCTCCGCCTCCACCTCTTCGAACAATTACACATGACATGGGAGACCCTCCAGGCCCAGTCGGGGCTCAATAAACATAAACTTGAATTGCTACCAGCTATTTATATTCCTCTGTGCATTCATCTCCCTTGATTTCATTAGGGATACACCTTGGAAGGAGGCGGAGGCCATATGGCGACCCAGACCCAGGAGCGGAGGCGGGCGAGTAAACGAGGACTTGACTTTCTTAATTGATGGGTGGCTCGGCAAGGGTGCCAAGACCCTTCACCCTATCCCCCACACACACACATCTTCACAGCTACGCGCTCAAAGGGTCGCCACTAAATAAACTTTGTAAAAAAAACTCAGTTGGGCTTTTTACTTCTTTTGAGAATTCCAAATTTCCCAAGTTCTGTCGAGTTCATGGAACGCGACGAGGTGGAAAGATATAAAGGGATATCTTGGGCTAAAGATTGATTTTCAGAGACGAGGGAGAGTTCTTGTGTAATGTATAATTTTAATAAGACCGCAGTTTATGGTTGCAAGAATTTCCGAGTACACTTGTTCCCTCCGCGTGTGACTCTGCTCTTGGGGACGAGGAATGGGATCAGTTTACAAATTCACCTTATCTCAACCCCCTCGTACATACTTTCTTTGTTAAATAGGCAATAAAGGGTGAAATCTAGAAATTCCAGATGGAAAATGCTTAAATGGCGAGGCCCCCCTGCACCATTTTTCTTATGTATAATCTCTAATGCGAGAAGTCTGAGAGGGAGAAAGAGAGAAATTCTCCTCTTCATTGTTTCTCAAAACTTTCGTAATGGCAGAGCTGGGAAGTAAAAATTTATAAATCTTAGGGGAGAAATATTAAGGTCGTAAAGAACCAGAGAGAGCCACCCCCATTGCATGTGATACGGTCAAGAGAGTCCTAATATTAGAAAGGAATCCGAATTAAAACATTGGAGAATTTAATTTATGACTAAATGACATGACACTTTGCCCCGCTCCCACAAGGCTACAAATCAGAGAAGCCTCCTACGCCACCAACGGCCCCGCACCCGGACGCAACAATGAGGATCCAAACCCTCGTTTTGGCACCCAGGAGTGCCAGGGTGTCCGGGTGTGCGATAATAAATAGAAGGAGAGAATGTGTGAGGTGTGACCCAACCAACGCTCCTTCTTCCCTTCAACGGACCAACAAAGCTCGAATTGCCAAAAGCTCCAAACTCCCCTAAAACAATCTTGAGAAACTTTTAACAATTTACTCGTTTATTGTGAATGTGATCTTGGTCCGCTCAGTTAAACTTGGAAGTCTTGGAGAGAATGGCCTCTACGATGAAATCACATCTCCTGGAGCTCGAAGAAGAGGAAATTGGACAAAGTTTACAGGCCGAGAGTAAATCCATAATCTTTCCCTACCCACATTCTAATTCCTACACTTAAACCCAAAAACCATGAAATGATTCCATTCCAACTAACATTTTCTATTAAGACCTCTTCTCTTAATGAACAAAGAAGAATTCCTCTCCTTATATAGACCAAGAACTCCTCCACATCGATATAACCCGCCCAACTCCCCAAACCACCAACTAATCAATGGCCCAGTCAAGGATTAAAACGGAAAAATAAATTAAACGGGGTCAATGCATTCAATCTCACATCCAGAAAGCTAGCTTACTTTTGTTACTCAAGTTAGTATGGGCTCAGAACAAAAAGATTATTATAATTTGGGAACATTAGGGAACCTGACCTTTTGTTCATTGTCAAACGAGACTCTTTCTATGAGAGTGTTTTTGTGAAAACTTGAAATTATGATTGTTAAATGAAGATGAAGAGATAAATATTTAAATAGGAGAATTGAGGGCTCGAGGGGAATGATATGTGCATACTTAGTCACTGAGTGGATGTGGAGCATTTTCCGTAGATTCAAAACCACGGAGTGGGAAATGAGCCTCAATGAAATTACCATACTACGTGACATGTTATGATAATTTGAAGAGAAACTCCCGACTTTCCTTCTCATACCTCCAAGCAAAATCACCAGGAAGTTCTTTCTCCTCCACAATTTCTCTCAAAGACAGTCAAGAGAAAAATGCCCAATATTTGAAAGGGAAATGAAGAGTAGTTTAATAAATTGTTTCATTATTTATTTATGGAAAAACTCGAACAAAAAGTCTTGGCTATTTGAATGCAGGTTTGGACTTGGATAGTTAATCCCTGTGTGTGTGCATTAAGTGAGTTGGTGGTTTAAGTGAGTATTAAGTATGTGCCAAGAGTTCTTTTAACTCGCATAAAATTCACACGGCACTGTCATGAACTGCAATTTCCTCGTTCTTCTTGACAAGAGAAATATTTGAACTTGAACAAGAAAGAAAATTGTCTCGTCCGGCCCACCACTCTTATTTGTAATGTGTACTTTATCCATCAAGAAATTGAAGGAGAGAAAACTCCCCAAAATTAAATAAACTTCACAATTGTATAATAATCCCCTTCAAATTAAGTCTGGGCCTTTTCCCACTAACTTAATACACTGGATGCCACAATAATGGCGCCCGGGATTGGTTAAGAGCGGAAATTAGGAAATCGAAAGATTCGCACACACGTCGGTCCTCACATAAGCCACACACAATTATATATTAGTTAATAAAATAACAAGCATGGAAATGACACTTGGCTCAAGTAAGAATGTCACAATTGTCAAATTGTCACATTTCACCCTCAACTTCAATTCAATTCCTCTCTAATTAAGAAGCAATTTCAACGTGTATTATTAGAACATAATCAAACTCGGAAATCAGCTTTCCAACCCAATCTACTTAGGGAACTTTTAGCATTTATCAAATTTATTATCGTATAGAACTGATAGAAACCCCCCGAAAGCATGTTCTAGTCCTGACTCGGTCCAATCTTCTCTATCAAACTCATTTCCGCTTTTGCCCTATGCTCACCCAGTAATGATATTGGTTGACTTCATAAATATTATACAACGCTCAGTCTCTCAGCTTCTTAATTGTATATACAATCAATATAAAAAGCTGTGAGATGTCCAATCTACTAAATTGCACATTAAGATACATTATACACAAACACTTATAATTATTCTATCTCTCATTTTATAAACAGAGATAAACAGCTGGCTATAGCCATTACATAATGATATAGTATTGGTTCAGACACACTTTTGAAGATAATAACGAATTGAAATATGGCAGTGATTGTAATCGTAATGAAATCCAGTAGTTGAGGGATTGAAAAAGATAATCCCAGCTCTCTTGACTCCTCGTATCAACAGGGGCTCAAATGGAGGGACATTATATAGGAAATTGAACAAATGTGGAAGCTGGGGTCGTTCGCTGCTGGACGCTTCTCATTCTCTCTCCTGATCAAACGAAAGAGCAAATGGGAGCTGAGAAGCCGATAATCTCATGAGGGGAATTAAAAGAACTTTTCTACGAGACTCTCGGGTGGAAATGGGGGCAGTTCAATTGGGCATTGTGTCCGAAGACGCGTGAGATCCCTGGGTGAGGGAGAAGATGTTAATGAGGGGGGAGACCCCAGATGGAATTCGTCGGTGACCCCATGGAGGGCCCGCACTGGGCGACTTCGGGCCCACCAGGGCGCCGTGTAAGTAACACCTCCGACCGAGCGACCCTCTCAGGCCATCCTCCATTCATTTAACATTTTAAATATAAAATATTCCAAACTCTCCTCTTTTTTCCCAAACTTAATTACTCAGACAGACGGCTCGACTCACTTTCTCAGCTATGAATAAGAAATGAGGAAAGTGAAAAAGTCTTCTCTTTTCCTCCATTTTATTCACTATTCATGAAGCCCCATGTTTCTTAACTCTTAAATCCGAGGATTCAGAATTTCCTAAAAACTCGACGTTCAAATTTTTATATTCTCTTTAGTATGAAGTAACTTGAGTTTGGAGAAATATTCAACTTGAGTGCCGTAAGGGAAAATGTTAATTCATCTATATAACAACGTGCTAATATGTCGCCATCCAGTTTTTCGAATAAATGCTTTTATAGTTGGAAATCATAAAATATTTTGTTATTATTATCCTCGTCTTCAAATAAGGAATCTAAAGTTGATTTATTTTACAAAAAAGCTCCTTTAAAATTCGTCTCTCAAATATTCATCACTTAGTGAGAAAATCCTTTCTTGATTCCTAATTAAATTTCAAGGGAGCAAATCCATTGGCTATTTACTCAACATAAATGCATTGACTTTAGAAAGCTGGAAATGAAGAGTGAGGAATAAAGGAATGAAGATGGGCACCAAATGACAGATTACATTTTAACTGCTGAATAATAATGAAATTAAATATTTTTCAAGTGAGCTCGGAATGGCCGGGATGAAAAGGACGAAGAATGGATGAGAGCATTAATTAGATCTTTATGGCATTTGAGCCTTTTGTGGTTCCGAGACACGAAGTGTGATCCTCTTTTTTGTGAGCGGCTAATGGGGAGAATGGAAATGTATCAAGCATTTAAATAGTTAGTTTTCTCCTCGTCCCAACACGTGTAAATCCATAGGAGCCATCATCTCGCTTGGAGAACCCCATGCATAATGGACGAGCAGATGGAGAAGCCACAAGAGCATACGAAGAGAATTGTAAATTGTAATAAGAGAAGTTGATTCTTGACTCCTATTTATGATTATGAGGCTTAGGGGTCGGAAGTCCCTTTGAGACACACGGAGGCTCCCACTGTGCCCCTCTGACCTCTCCCTCCTTTTTGCAAATATCGGAAAGTTGAGAAGAAACTTTCCTTGTAAACTTGAACATGACAGCAATAATGGAAGATGAGGATTCCCAGCCTCTCACTTGATCGATCTTCTCCAAACTTCGTCGAACTCAAATAACCAAAGTTTATGATCATAAATTTTGCATCTTTTTCTACATCAAAATGTATTTTTACTTTTCTTCTCTTCCTCAACGCAAATCATAACTCTGCAGATTAAAAATCATGCGAGAAGCTGGAGATCTACAAAAATATCTCGCCCTAGTTTTTTCTGTGCAAATGCTGAAAGAGCTCTTGGCAAACGAAGGATTATCAAAAAATGGAATTGGAAAGAGACAAGAAATTCCACTGTCTTCGTGCTCCATAATAACTATATATATATACATTTATACATTACTTCCTCAGCCCTTTCTTAGGCACATATCACAAGGAATAATACTCGAGAGAGAAGACGTGTCAAACATGATGTCTGAACTTTAAATCCAGTGGAATTGAAGTGATGAAATTAAATATTCTTCTTATCCCGATAATTTATGCATATAATATCCGTGGAAGGAGCACTATTTATGAATCCGAGAAGTGTAACTTGCATTTAAATTGGATTTCTAAATGAAAACGAGGAGGCTATTGCCGCCTCTTAAAATATTCGACAGCGGAGATGGAATTTCATAAGCGGCCTCCAAACTTCCCTGACTGAGACAAAGGACCACCGACCCACTCAATGTTTGTCTCAGATTGGGAAATTGAAATATATATTCATATAACCCAGTTGGATCTCCGTGCTCTCGGCTCTCATGTTAGATGTTATTAAGAGTCCCATCCCTCGGAGAATAATACACTCTTGGCTAAAACTAATACTCGAGAGAATCCATTACTAAATATTACTATAAGCCAGCACTATAAGTCATCCAGTCCTACAAGTAATGAGATAAGGTCGCAAGTCAATATTGTAGTCGAGTATAGTAAAGTAGATCGACTCTTCTCTATGATCTTTACTCAGGGAAGTGGATGAGAGAGTGCGAGAGTCTCCAAGTTTCATGGGAATGGAAGGGACAGAAGGACCCATATATGTAGTAATATAGTATGAGAATCGACCGGATCGAACCCGCCACTGAATTTATGTTCTCAGGAGAAGAATTCAACAGCTAAATTACGAAGGAAAGGATAAGAGGAGACGGACAAAGCTGAAGTAATTGAAGCAGAACTTTTGAACATTTGAACATTCGGACGTCCATTATCGTATATGAAATCAACAAATATCCGAGCCAGGAGTAGTAGAAAACCCTTAGCAAATACACTCCGCGTCAAACTCAATTCTCCTTTGAGGGAGTCCCTTGGATTGGAAATGACAAAGGGCTGCCGGCCGCCCCACTTCTCTCTCATCCTCATTAAACGGAGCCTTTTGGGTCGGAGGGAAGAAAGTGTGAAAACGGGCGAGAAGGGCCAGGTAAGTCTCCATGTCACTCTTCATTGAGGGAGAGTGAGAGGATTACATCGTGTCGGACGGGTCTCAATGAACTTCAATACATACATTGGACTTGCCATTGAAAATTATAAAAGCTTAGCGCGAACCCTCACAATTTGTTTTCCTTCACACCTTCTTGAATGTTCATGTAATCCAGACTACCTTTTAATCAAAAGATTGGCCTTCAAAGGCCCCTGGCTGAGGGACTAAAAGGAAAATGCCTTTGAACCCAACTTGAGTAGAAATTGGATTAAAATGAGGAGCAGATTTGTGGAGACGAAAGCTACAAAGGGAGAGAAGAGAGAAGATAAGAAATTCGCCGAATCTCAAAGAAGTCTCGATCTCAAAAGAAAGACGGAACTTCTCGGGTTCGCTTCATTTATTTCTTTCAACTAGTTTCACTCTTGAGTAATTTTTGTTTCGATTTAACTAGATTAATTAAAAGAGTCAAAGTTGGATTTCTTTTGGAGAGGAACTCAATTAGATGAAATTGAATCTCTCACTTCTTGGGGCCCCGAGAGGGAAAAGGAGGGAATGTAATTAACATTTTTCCGGTCTTCCTCACACATGGAAGGAGACCCGAAGGAGGAACGCAAAGGAATCGTATTCAGCTAGATTCCTTCCTTTTTTCCTAAAAGAGACTTCTTTGTCAAAAAAAGAGAAAAAGTTACCTGCTCCGTAGTTCCAGAGGATCCAGATGGAGGCGAAGAAAGCCAAGAGACGAATCCTGGGTTGGAACATTTTTCCTTGAGTCGCTGATGGGATTATATCTTTGCAAATTGCAGATTTGTGTCAACCCCGAGAGGTATTTGTTTAGTTTCTAAACATAAATCAGAGTGACGGTTCTCCAGGCACACCCACACACCTCCAACTCCGAAAATCTCTCAAAAATTTCACGAATCTCTTCTGAATCCTTTAAATACTTCCCTTATTCTCAATTCCCTCTTTTTACCGCACAACAAGGAGAGCGAAGACGGCGAAAACTTTGGAAAGTTTATCTCGCTCCGTAAGAGGATCTGGCTGGAGAATGCGTTCGTGTGGAGAAATGTTTCTTAAATCAAATAAAAAGTTCACTTCTGAACAATTGAAATAAATCTTGAAACGAGGAAATTTACTCACTCACTTCTCAACGAGAGAATGAGGCGAGACAGGCAGGGAAGTGTATGTATGGAAGAATCGAGAATCCCGCTATTTTAAGTTTTCTTTTCACACTCTTTCAAGTGCCAATTCTCCAATTCTGCTCACAACTCACCCTTCGGAACTTCCCGCAAAGTGGCAAGGCTTTCTATCAAAATTCCTCACTTCAGAGAAAGTAATTGTCAGGTCGGCGAGCCTTGGCAAAGGTCAAGGGGCTGATGAGGGAAATGCGGGGTAGCTTAATTGCAGAGGAATATTTCGGAGGAGCTCAAAGGAGCCTGCGGTCTTGCAAATTGAATTTCTCAATGAATCCTCTTGACAAAGTAACGAGATTGAAGAGCGGAGTGGCTGTGCATCGGTCGGAGATCGGCGTGTGACTGAGAGGAGACCGTGGAGTCCTCGTGGACTAGATGCGCCTTCCCTCCTTCAAACCAACAACGGCCACCTCTCATCCCCAACCCTCAGCTCACAAACCCACACCGAAGATACCGAAGATTCACTCACAACCTTTCTTAATATTTAAGGACAAGATCTTACCACTACAAGAAGTATCACTCTTAGTTTCTTAATTTTATAATAAGGTTAGGACCAAATCTTACGTTTTTAAAACAAATAAATTAGTTCGTACAGTATATACTGTATACTTTTATACATTATCACAATTCACAATTAAAAGGACGTTAACGTATGTACAAATTATATGCTTACGTAAGGTTAACGTAATAGTCTCTGACGACTCTGAGACAGAACGTACAAGACAAGTTTAATTAAAATTAATGCAATTTATTCCATACAATGTAATTCTAAAAACTTCATAATTTCTTGAAATATTAAATAAATAGATTGCTCTCTCCAAAGATTCCAAATTTTTAATTTTATATTACCTATTATACTAGTTTTAGATGCTGTGATGATGTTTAAAAGCTATACATCACTATAAGATTTTGTAAACAATGAACTTTATTGTTCAAATTCAAAGATAAAGGGCAAATTATGTGAAATAAGATTAGCTGCGAATAAAAGCCTTAAGCTTCTGGATTTTCTGCATTTCCTTTTCTCCTCTTTAAACTAATATGACAATCACTGAAGTTTACGAATATCCAATTCCGAATCAAAACAAGAGATTGAAGATGAAAGAAAGCCTTAATAAGCCTTTTATATATGGAAATCTTTCTAATAAATAATTTGCGATCTTCCTTCCAGCAGTTTGATTGCTAATGACACTAATGAGCGGTAGCTTCCCTTTATAGCCTAAGGATTTGAATATTTTTAAAAGATATTGCATTAACTCTCTGGTGAGTCACGCCGTGGATATTCCATATAAGAAGGCCCACATCATAGGAATTATTCACCTTTAAATATCTGTATAAAACAAAATGTCTGTGGATAGACTTACGCATCTAAATGTTAAAATTGTAAGATCCAAGGGGTGAATGCAGTATGCACATGTTTATGTATGTACATAAACGTCTCGTTTTGTCCCTCTTGTTACATCTCCCTTTGATGTCTGAAGTCGGAGTTGAGTGGAGACGTCGAATGAGTATATACGAAGATGTGGAGGAAAGCAGGGAATAATTAATAGGAATAGGAGAAGATAAAATGGGTCTTCGCGTCCCTCCGTGTGAAAAGAGTTAATTTGGAAGGAGACGGAGGGGCGAAGGCCGGAAGTTCTGTGGCGTCTCTTTTGCCTTCGAATGGGGACCGAGCCTCACCCGCTTCGAGCGCAATAATTAATGAGACCCTATTGAGTGTGTAGCTGAGAGATTGATTACTCCGCCTCAAAGGAACTCAAGTGGAGGCTCAATTGTCCTTCCATGTCTTTCCACCAAACACATTCACCTCCAAGCACTAGGGCAAAAGTCAACATTGACTCCCACCGCATCCCAAATGAACCCAAGAATCCGGTATTACACAGAATAGGTAATTCCCTTAATCTATGCAGAGAATTTAATCTCACCATGAGCAATTTGCCATCTAATATCGCGCCTTACATTGACTTGAACAAGCTGCGTGGCATGTCAAGTGTCCCCTGTTTAATTATTCAAGGGGGAGTATTTTCGGAGCTGAGGGAGAGGTCAGGGGAAATCCGTAATGATCTGGAGTCAATGGGGGGATGAGGATGGGGAAGGGCTGGAATTGGAATCGGGAAGAGCTCCTAATGATGACAGAGTCTGAGTGATTTAAGGCCACAAATATCTTCCTCACTACATAAAATACATTAGGAGAGACGTTGAAATTGGAGGAGGATCCTCGTTATGTTATGATTCCCCCTTTTGATCCCATTCGAAGGCGAAGAGGCGACTTCACCAAACGACCTCGATATCAAAATTCCCCCATGACCACCTACGTTCATCGACGAAAGAGAAAGGAAAAGGAACGAGGAAACGTCTCTGTTTATTCAAAACTCCTCTCGAGTGTAAATACAGAGAATTACATTCAACTACCTTTAAACCCAAATGGGGGAATAGTAAAACCACAGGGACTTACACTTTCATGCTGCACTATTTCATGTCTCCATATTATACAACTTTCTAATATAAATACAGACATTTTCATTTCTCAGCCAGCCAGCTCATCAGACTCATCACTGATGCCAGGTTTAAAACCTCGTTCCAGACTCATGATAATAATTCCTGGAATCTAAATTATTATTATGGAAATCAGAGGCTTGGAATTTATACAGGAGAAAATCTCTTATCGCTCTACCGGAAACGGTGTGATGGCGACTCGAAGAATAAAAGATGAGCGGGGTGTCTGAGAGTGAGAACGGGAGATTTAGAGAAATGTAACTCGAAGATAATATTGGCCAAGGATTGGAATGAGAATTAGGGTAGGAGGAGAGAGCGAGGGGAAAGTGATGGGGTTCTTCACTTCCCCGCCTCTTCGTTATGAGAAATTCCATAAAAATTCCAGAGAGAACATTAGGAGGATATTTAGAGAACCAGGGAGAGCAATAAAGCTGAAATGAATCGACAGACCCGAGTCAATCGGATTGGATAATTTAATTGGAAGTCTTTAAAAAACATTGGGAGAGGAGAACCAGGACTTTCATATGATTCACATCCCTAATAGGCAATTCGCCCTTTATGCTTTCTCCGTCTCTCACACCATTCCACATCCGAAATTTCCATTATCCTTATTCAATTCCTCCACATCCTTCATTCGCTCATGCGAGAGTCAATCAATTACGCATTTGTTGGATGAAATTGTTAATTAAAAATCCAGCGGGATGTTCGACAAGGTTAAATGTATGAATTACCCTCTCGTTGGAAGTTTAAGCTACAAGTTACGCCCTTATCACTACTGTATAATAGATAACTACGAAGAAGCTTCAGTATTTTCTTCTGTATATTATGCAGTAAATACTTAGCCTTCTCAGATAGTGCGTGAAAGGAAGTAATATTGGAAGTTGTAAGAGGACGAGATACATTAGATAGCATGTCAAGGGTTCAAATTGCTTCGAAAACAAGATTTTCAAAGATTTCCCAGAATGAAAGCGGAATCGAGAGTTTGTTAAATTTAAGTTTTAATGAAGAGGCTACATTGAGTGCGGAGCTCCACGTGCACCGACGTCCCCTCTTAACTCACCAACTCATGGAGTTCGTTAAGGAGAGAAAACGATGTTGGAGCGATAAGGACGATAAGGTGGAATGAAATAATGGGACCTCGCGGTTTGAAAAGATGTCTTCATCTTTTCTCAGAGAGAAATCATTTGGGCTGCGTAAGCGAGTTTTAGTTATCTCTCCCCGCTTTCTCGTCCTCGTCTACCCTTTTCTCTTGGCCTCCTCTCCTCATTTGCATTTCTCTTAATCCAGGAGAAAAGGAGACGGCTCACCCCTTGCGCTCCTCTTAAATTACGAAAGTGATGAGCTTCATTTCGTCTCACTTATTAAAAAGGAAATTAACTCCCCTCCTTCACTTTTAATTTTCCCTCGACTCAACAAGAAAAGTCACTCATGAGTGGGGGAGGAGACAGTGGAGGAAGAAGCTACGAACATGGAGTAATTTGATTTCTGAACTGTCTCATTTTTTCCAACTTTTCTCCCCTTTCGAATCATCACTTGAGCTTGGAGTGTAAAAAGTCATTTCCAAGCATTCCCATGTTATCCCGTTTTCCTTTAAACCCTTGTTAATTAGCCTTCAAAGTCTCGTCTCTTGACTTTGGAAATTTATGAAGGGGCATGGTTGAATGAATGCGTAGGTATGCAAAATAAAAAACGTGGAATTTTATGCCTCATAAAATAATTTGTTGACAGAAGAAATGTCTAATATTTATTTGCTAATATTAATTTATTATAAATTGGCAAAGAAAATAAATAGTTATATTCATAGCGAATAAAAGTAGTTAGTCAACTTGCGAAAGCTCGTAGCGAAACTCGCTAGTTTAAGCAAATATTCATAGATGTAATTAAAAACATTTACAAGAACTTGTATTTAATAAGTGGTAATGTGTATTTAACTGCGAGTATGCATAATAATTAATTACCTTTATATAGGAGATGATTTGGGTTTAGCCGTAATTTATTGTAATAAAAAGATGCAGAGAATGCAAAAAAGTAAAAGTTTACAAATTGCCACAACCAAAGAAAATTATGTGAGAGTTGTAAAGTTTAGGCAATAAAAACATCAGCGTATGTAGAACTTTCCAAGTGGACCACGAAATTCGTAAATATCCTGAAAAGGCAGAATTTTATTTTATGCTTCCTCAACGGCTCCCTTCAAGTTTCGTATGTGAATTTTCTAGTGTCTTCCGTACAATGTTACTTTTTTCGAATAAAATAATATTTAAGACCTTTCTTTTCCTCATGTTGGACGCTAAGAAAAATACAATATTCCACTTTTCTCGATAAATTTTCCTTATACCTCGTCACCCATAGAAAGCGGCAAAGGAAGTTTAAAGTGAATGTAATAAGTAAACACTATTTATTATATAGGACTCTTGATAAGGAAGTTGTCCAAAGTAAATGTCTACATTTCAGACGATCAGACGAAATAAAAAAGTAAACATTTGACTTTATGAATTTGTAATTTATTTACTTGGATGAACAAAGGTTTAAGCATTTTAGGTTATAAATTCTTTGAATTTAGGTCCTTATTATTTATAATAACTTAAATAATTTTAATGAACCATTAATTTAAATAGAAAATATGTTAATACACAACCCAATTGACGTAATATGCGTTTAAAGTTTGACCCAATTTTCTAGTTTTAACATTTCATATGCTTAATTGCTAAATACCCACAAACAAATATTGGTTGTAAAAATATTTATAAGGTTTATGGCGTTAATTAGGAAATCTTTAATTTCAGTACACTTTGCTTCAGTAAATTGCCAATTAGCTTACTAAACGTAAGAAAATAATTCTAATAAATAAATTAACAACTATTATATAAAATACAGTTTAGCTTCATTGAAACAATGCGAATGTTCTTATGTAAATTTAATGAGATGCTTATAAAAGTTAAACCACAAGTACGCACTAACTTTAAGTATACGGGAATTTATACGCGAGTTTAATAATTAACTTTTGAAGTTCATCTTTAATGAAAAAGAAACGAGACTTAAATTACAATGAGCGGCAATTAATAATGTAAAAGATTCTTATTGATCTTTGAGTAGTTTACTAGGATAATAGGAATCGGTGTAAGTGGAAAGAAGGGGATTTAGTGGAAAGTTTAAGATGGCTTTTAAGCCAGTAAATAATAAGTGAGAGAGAGAGAGAGAGAGAGGAGAATATGGTCAAACTTTTTGTTGACGAAATAATAAAATGAGTAGGGGGTAATAAATGTGAAAGTGTCTCTTCTCCTTTTACTCCTCCCTATTCTTCCCGAGTTGGTAAGTGATGGTGAAGAGACAGTTCGTGAGATCGTTTTGCAATAAAGGCTACCCTCTTCGCGAATCGCGTCCTCGGGTAATGGGGATGAGAAAAGTGATTCAAAGAAAGTAAAACACTTGAATGAAGTTTCCAGTAGAGAGCCAGGGAAAACTTCTTTCACTATCTTCACTTCACTCATTCTCTCTCGGGCCATGGAGCAGAAAGTATCCAAATTCCCTTTTATTCCGTCCCCTAATAACCCCGAAGAGCATATTTATATTAAACTTTCTTACCGCGGAATCAACCCAATATTCTTCCCATGATTAACTTCCTCTTATGATTATCTTACCAATTTACATTTTCAAATTTCAAATTCTCGACTCTACAACTTTTTCCATTAAATGTTGAAGGAGATTCCGAAGGCGAAGGAACTATCATTTTCCAATGTTTAAAATACTTTATTTTCACTTGAATTGAAAAACCTCGGGTTTAAAATACGTTAAGACTCCAGAGAGTCTTTCTCGCATTATGCAAAATCTTATTTTACTACATGTGAACTTTCAAACATAATATCCCAATTCTACCATATATTCAACTTTGTCATTTTGAGGGTAGAAAAGTCTCTTTATATGAAAAGCATTGACTCCGCGTCGAAGAGTTGTTCGAGAGAGTCATAAAGTATGGACTTTGATGGTTATGCTCTCCAACATGAGTATTTACTTTCATTGAGGAAGTTGATAACTTTTCCTTTCGGGAGAAATTAGCGTGGGGATTAGCCCGAAGTGTTGTGGCACATTTGGGGATTTCACTCTCATCGACGAGGGTGGAGTAAAATATGAGTTGAGTAGCTCTCTATGTTCTTGGCGGGATAGCCATCAGACCGTGCCGGACTCCGTTTACGACCCTTGTACACATACCTACAACTCATGGGCCGATGACGAATGCGGGTTCTAGGGGAAAAGAGGATAAAAATGGGATTCAGCCATGGACCTGACGTTCTGTCTCGGTGGAAGTGTCCATTCCACAAACCCACCCCAACAGCCCTATTCTCCCTCCCATCATCATCGTTATGGAAAAAGGAGCCTTTCACACTTCAATGAACCGCAACATTGAGTGGCCACCAGTTTATATCCTACTAGACTCTTCTTGTATCATATATATGCACATGCATACTTGTATACTGTATTACGTTAAAATGTGTTTGTACCACAGCCACACAAACACAGCATACACACACGCATTTATGTACTTCTCTTCCTTGTTTGCCTTGAGAGAATCCTCGTGAGGGATAGGGTGCGTTAATGTTCCGTCCGCTCCGATCCATCATTACCCGCATGCATGAAACAATATTAAAAGGAGATATGCAGAGAGACGCAGTTTCATAAATGTCTCCGTTCAGGGAGTTTATTATATGAGAGCCAATTGGTGATATAACTGATATATTATAAGGTGCGTCGTCGCACCTATGGAGGGCATTTCTCGGAGTTTGAGCCGATATGGGGAGAGATGAGCGGGACTGTCTCTGACGGCACTCACAAAGAGCCTTCCCGACTGAAAAATCTCTCCAGTCCTCCTCAGAGACGAAGGTTAACTTTGGAATACTTTTCAATCCTCGCTAATCAATCTCTCTCGGGGAATCGGCTCGGAAACCGCACGCATCAATTACCTTCCCCTCTCCTTCTTTTATTCAACCAAATTGAATCTTTTCCTACCATTTCCTCTCGAATCATCGAGCCCAGTCTCACACACAAACGGAACAATCTCGTCTCTCAAACACTCATTATATTTACACATATCTGCCCATGATACTTATTTTCTCGTACAATGAAATGGAGCCTTCTGCAGGGGTGGCTTAAAGAACGTGCCATGTGAATGCAACACACACTCCATGGTCCTCTATAGACCTTCTGGTCTTCAGGTTGTAATCTATCGCATCATTTGAGCGCTTCAATGCACAAGACTTTTCAAAAAGGTATATTTTGCAAAGGTAATCTCATCATATCTTTTTTTCACCCTTCCAGTTCAGATTTGATATTATGCAGTAGGAGTAAATAATATTTTCACATATATATATTTATGTACTTTATTATGGTTCTGTCCGTTCTCTTCGTAAACTTCTCTTCGTAACATTTTACATATGACCCAATCTCTTCGTACACCTATCTCTTATTATACCATTTACATCTTATACCTTAGTCTTCGTAGGATATTCTTATTGTACAACCTTTCCATATTAATGCATTCACTTCTTATACTATTTTCTTATTATACACTTCTCTT